>RJWJ010022098.1:0-27158 GCA_004363605.1 Indri indri | reverse complement strand
GCCAAAGCCTTTTCCTTCATTCTCGGACTGCGGGAAAAAAAGCAAAAAGTTTGGAGGAAAAAAAAAAAAAAAGCTGCCTGTAGGGTCTGCTGGGAAATCACTTTTTTCCAGACCCGTAGCCCTAAGGAAATGGCATCCTGATTCTTTAAGAGGCCTCTACTAGGGGGGCGGGGACCGCCGGCGTTTTTCCCCCAACTGGCAGCTGGGCCCGCCCTGCATCGAGTGACAGATAAACTATCCAATTGAAGAAAAAGAATTCAACGTGACGGCGAAACGGCGCAATCGAAGCCTGGGCCTGCCTGCGCGGGGCGGGGTCCCAGGAAGGCGGGGCGGGCGGAGGCTGGAGGAGCCGCCGAGGCTAGACCCAGGCGCGGGAGCTGGGCCTAGGTCAGCGCCCTGGTGAGTGAGGGGCGCTCCAGGGGCCGGGGCTCGCCCGGTGGCGGAGAAGGGCCAGGCCCGAGGGATGCAGGGAGGAGAGGCCGGGCCGGGTTGCGGCCTGCATCTGCCCTGGGGACTGAGGGGCTGGAGAGGGCGGGCCTGGGCTGGAGACCGCGCCGGTTCGTCCGGCCCTCGGGGGGTCGCGGCCCAGCAGGGTCCGCAGGGCGTGAGGGGAGACCAGATCCTGGAGCCCAGAAGGAGTGTCGGGTGGGGGAAGAGGGCGGGCCAGGCGGCGAGGCGCGGGGGCAGGGCCGGGCAGCGGTCGGAGGGAGGAGGAGGGTGGGAGGAAGAGGGGAGGGAGGAGATGGGAGAGGCTTGAAGGGAGCCGGGAGAGCGTTTGGGGTGGGGTGGCACAGGTCCAAAGCCCGGGGGTCAAGCTGCGCCTCGTCCATCACCGCGCCGGGTCAATCCTGCCGGCTCAGTAGCCCCTCCGCCCCCCAATCCGTCTACTTTCTGTCTCGGCCGCTTACCCCTCAGTTCAGGCCTGTCGCTTCCTGCCCGACACTTGCAGTGTCTTAACTGGTCTGCCCACAAGCACTGGGGCCGCTCGTCTGTCCGCCTTGCACCCTGCCCAGAGAAATCTTTTCAAAATGCAGATCCGATCTGGACACTCGGGCATGAAACTGGCTGGCTTTCCATCCCTTGCAGGGTCAGCCCCAGATCATCCCCGAGTCCCTGGAGGTCCCACCCACCTCTCCCAAGTCTCAGTCTACTAGTCCCACTTGCTCAGTGTTCTTCACACATTGGCCTCTTTTTGTGCCATCTACATCCCAAGCTTTTGCCTTCCTCTGGGCCTTTCACTTAGTATTCCCTCTCTCTGGACTGCTTTTCCTCCCTGGCTAGTAAACTCTTCATCCTTTAAAATCTTTGCTCTGGTGTCACTTCCACAGGGGAGGCATCCCTGGTCCCTGAGTCCTTGACCAAGTCAGTTCTCCACTTTCATCACCCTGTGTATTAATACCTCTTCAACACTTGCACAACTGCAGTTTTACGTTTATTTACGAAAGTATTAATGCCTGTCTATCCATCCCACCGGATAGTAGGATCTACAAGGAAGAAGATAGTGGGCGGCTTTGCCCTTTATTGTGTCTCCAGCATCTCGCACAGGGCTAGGCACTACAAATATCTACTAAATGAATGAATGTGGGATTTGGGTTTGGCAAGAGGAAGGGGATGTGAATCGTGGTCCCTGATGTCCTACCTGTGGGGGAAGGAAACCAACATTTGGAATACTTTTTGTGTGCCAAGCTCTGTGCTAGATGATGTTCAATAGAAATATAATGCGAGTCATATATGTAATTTTGAATTTCCTAGTAGCCACATTTTTTAAAAGGTGAAATTAATTGTAGTAATTTATTTAACCCAATATATTCCAAAATAACGTTATCGTAATGTAATCAATATAAAATTCTTACTAATGGACATTTTACATTGTTTTCGTGCTGAGTTTTTGAAATCTGGTGTGTATTTTACACTGAAGACAGCCCATCTCACTTCACAGTAGCCACTTTTCAAGTAGCCACTTTTGGCTAGGGACTGCGGTATTGGGCCGTGGAGTGCTAGATTCTTTATATATCTGATGGTGTTTAATTCCCTCTAGACTTCTTTTAAGATAACTATTGTTATCTGCATTTTGCTGGTAAAAATACTGAAGCTTCTCTAAGATGTTACCTGCCGGGGACCATCCTAGAGGTCATGAGCGGAAGAGGCGGGATTAGGACCTCCATCTGTTAAGCTTCAGTCTGGTCTTTCTGTACCTCGTGCTTCCTTTAGGAGGTGCCAAGGCAGTTTAAGGGTGCAGGAAGTGGAGACCAAACTTCTTAAAAACGATAGCAGTGTACGGCACAGTCTAGCATGTCCCAGGCTGAGATAATGTGTCTGGATGTAGCAGTAACATCTGCTGAGGTGGCTCAGGCAAAAGCATATTTGATCCAATCAAAGAAAAATCAGCAAGGCAAGTCCTTCTTTGACCCAGTCACCATAACTCAGCCTGGTCCCAGGACCTGGGTAGAAAAACTTAAACACCCTGCAGCATCTCAAAGATGCTGAGAATACTAGGCATGAGTTTACAGTCTGGGTTTCAGTTTAACAATTGCTCACTGAGTGCCTACCACGAGGCCGGTGCTGTTCTAGGCCATTTGTGGTGCTTGGGGAGTATAAGTCACAGCCTTCGTCTTCAGGCTGCTTATAGTGCACTCAGCAAGACAAGACTGGATCACATAAAATGACTAGATGATGTGCAAGACATCGTGTGGTGTGATGAGGAACCAGAATCAGTTGTATGCCAGAGGCTGCAAAGTGGCTGTCTTGGCCAAGCTGCATACGTTTTAACAAATGTTGAATTTGAACTCCGCTCCTCTAGGCAGTGTGGTACTTTGCAGTTTGCCCAGTCCCCGCATGGAGGATACTTGGTTTATTTAGTTACCTGCCTGGCTACTTCAGGCATTTGAATTTATAACCCCATGAGGCATGCTGATTTAATTTAAGTCACAAGAAAAGATTTGTTGAGCACCTGTTATATGCCAGGCATTGTTGGCTGCTGCTCTGGAACTATCTATAACATTTTCCACAGTTCTTCCTCTAGGAAATTGTAATATCAATAATAGTACAACACTAATAAATGCTTTCACTTTTATAACGACTTTTCTCCCCAAATGCCCTCACGTACGTTCTCTCATTTTGTAATCAATATACAAAATATATACCTGCTTGGCAGGTAGGGCTTTTTATGTTGGGGAAACATGGTTACAGTGTTCTTGTAATTTCTTCAAGTTCACAGTCAGAATTCTGCCATTATGCTTAATGCTTTATTGTCCCACTTAATGTTCACAATGACTTCACAGGACAGGGTTGATTCTAATTGCCACTTTACAGAGATGAGGAAATTGTTAGATTGAGATCCAGATTCAGGTCTTCCCACTCTAGAACACAAGCTCCTGTGAAGCTACGCTGCTTCGCTAGACGGTCAAGGTTGGAAGAAACCTCGACAACGTCCAGTGCAACCCCCTCACGTAGATCAGGACGTTGGTCCAGAGCGCCTTGTGCTGCGGCAAAGCTGTGCTGCAGGGGAAGGACTACACAAGAAGGGGGCCACGGCCTTCTTTTGTCCCCAACTGGTGGTGTGGCCTTGCCAGCTTCTCTGGACCTCAGTTCCCTTGTTTATATAATGAGAGGGCTCGGCCTGATTATACACTGAGAACAATGCTGTGTTGTTATGGTCAGTGTTGAAGGAGTCAGGCCCACAGCCCAAGATTTCCGTCATAACCCAGGACTCTTCACGGAACACCACACTCCCTCGCTATCCCTGGTAGTCTCTTGAGGGGAAACACTTTTCTGAAGTTCATCTGTATTTTCCATCTCAGTTTCTGTTTCCTCTCATTTCCCAAAACTGAGGCAGATAGTCTGTAAACGCTGACCCTTTCCAAATCCAGCTCCTCCGTTATTATAATTAGGGTTGTGGAATGTTCTAGACAGTTGATAATCCTCTGTCAGGAATTTTTATTCTCTTTTCAAGGCAGTTAGGCCTGGGATCACCCTAGAGGGTACTTTTGGTGTGCGCCAAGCACCATGCTGCAAATGGGGGGCGGGGAATAGGTGGGAGGGGCATAGACGCAGGCTTCGTGAGTCCTTGCCCTCAGGATGCCAACTGTCCTAGAGCTGTGGGTCTCAGCCACTGCCCATTAAAATCTTCCGGGGAGCTTTTAAATGGCCTGGGGTAGACATTGATGATGGGCAGCCGAGTTGAGAACTATTGGTCTGGAGCCTGCTTCCCAGACCTGAACCACCCTGGGATCTTGTTTGACAGCAGATTGGGATTTGGTGGGTATGGATTGGAGGGGCGCTTCCACGTTACTTCGGCAGGCTCCTGGCACGCCGATGCTGCTGGCGTGCAGCTTACATTTTTAGTAGCAGGGAAGAGACTGCACACACAGAATTGTACATCAGTAGGTATGTGATGAAGGCGTGTGTAAAAGACTGGGAGCGTGGATGGGGGTGCAGTTAGTCTTACCTGAGGTGAGAGGATTAGGAAAGCCGCACGGAAGTGTGATTTCCCTAGCTGGGCCTTGAAGGTTGAGTAGAAGTTTGACAGCTGGACAAGGAGAAGGGAATAATAGCACAGCAAAAGTACAGACTCAGAATAACGGGATTTTTCAGGGAACAGGTGGTCTGGTGGGAACATAGCATCTGCAAGGGTGAGTCCGAAGCCAGTTCCACCCAGAAAGCCATGGTTGAATGCTCTACTGAGGAGTTCAAGCACTAATCTTTAAGTATAGGAATGCCACAGAAGGTGTCTATGCAGGGTAAGAGGAAACCTAGGCAGTTCTTAGGGTAGGAGTTAAGATGAAGAAACCCAAACAGTTACCCTGTCCCCACACACCCTTGGTCACCACACTTTTCCTCTATGTAAGTTAGTGGCTTTTAACCATGTTTGGGTGAGTCCTGTGTCCAACACATTTCAATAAAAAGAAACCTCAGCTGCTGCTAGTGTGATGGTCCTTCCCAGGGTTTTGAGCAGTAAATGTAAGAACCTGAATCTCTGCCAACTGAATCCATCCTCTTCTGCACCTCGGAGCCCCATCCTCATTCAGTGGGCTGAACTAGGGGAAGTTGAGTCACTTCTCAGATGAGAAGATCTGAGAGAGGGAAGCCTCTATTGAGATTGTGTTCTTGATTAGAAAGAGGGTGTGACCTGTAGTTACCTTTGTAGTGAGGTTGCATTCTGTTGCAGGAAACATAAACCAAACTTACCCATGTCTCCCCCCACTGAATCAAAAGCAAAAGAACAGAACAAAAAGCACTTATCATCCTTATCTTAACTGAATGGGGAGAGGGAGGGAAGCTGGAAACCCTCTGACGTTCTTCATCCGAATTCCTTACTAATGAGAGGGGATCATCTTTCACTTCCTTCCTTAAGATAGGTTCTCCAACCCAGCTGCCAGAATCCAGCTCATGAAGCAGTCACTGCATGGGTGATTGATAAAACTCCATGGGGCCTTTTGTAAGGTAGGGATTTTATAAGCTCACCTTCCAGAAGCCACTTGGAAACCAGACCGCCATTGGAGACACTGATGTTGCTGTTTTTCTCTTTTTTACCCCAGCTCTGTATTTGAAAAGCCGGGCTTTCATTCTTACGCCTCATAGTAGAATTATCTTCAGATCATTGTTGCCTCTCCTGTTTTGTGACATTTCGAATTTTCTAAGTCATCTTTATATCTGTGATGCTTTAAAGGGGGCGGGAGGAAAAAGGGTGGAGAGGTTTTAATCCGGAAGGGGTCCCCCCGGGCCTAGATGAGGAACTATGGCTCCCTTATCCTGGCTGTTTGCTATTGAACTACAGTACTGCTGAGTGGTAGAGCAAGAGACTATTTATAACCCTGAGAATTTTGCAATGTTATTGAATTGCTTCGACCTAATTTCCACTTCCTTTTAGAAATGAAAATGAAGAGAGTAAGCAAACACGTGCTGAAAGGGTTCCCTACAAGGAGATCCTTTATCCTGGGAATATTATCTAGAGAATATAATTACTTCTATTCTCCCATCACCTGATGTTTCCATAGGGAGAAAAGCAGAGGGATATTTTCCTCTTTCTTTCAACGAGAGTCAGGAGTGCTAAATCTGATTTTTCAGTAAGACTTGTTCTGATGTTAGATATGAAAGCAAAGCTTTAAGCAATGGAAATACCATGTAGTTGGAAGGTAGTGGGACACAGAGGGACCACCAGACAACCCAAACAGTTCATGCCAATTCCTGTCTGCTCAGAGCCGTCCCCGGTTCATAGGAGTGGAAGAAATCAGAGCTGGTGGATTTAAGCAGACACAGGCGCTTACTGAACCTTAACTGTATGTCAGAAGTTGTGCTAGGTTATGAGACTACAGGGTCGTACCTGCCCTAGAGGAGGAGCTAAGAAGAGGGATGTATAAATATATAACTATAATAGAGTATGACGGGATCCTTATGGTAGTATGAAGGGAATGCTGTGGGAACATGGAGGCCCCATCCTATTTAGTTTTGCCAGGGAAAGGTAGAGAAAGCTAAAAATGGTACAGAGAGGAGGTGACATCTGAGCTAGGCTTTAAAGCTTGAATAGGAGCTCTTCTGACAGTCAATGGAAGGAAGAGAATGTGCAAAGGTATGGAAGAATTGAAAGAACATGGCCTGCCTCATAGAAATAACAAGTAGTCCAGGGAAGAATCTGGCTAGATTATGAAGGACTGAATACCACACAAGAAATTGTGGACCGCCTTTAGATAGTGGGGTACTATTTTCTGTTACATTAGTGAGCTCTCATTATAAAGGTCTCTCAGCTTTAGATACACAAGCCCAAAATCTCCATAGAGCATCTGCTATGGGCCAGGTACAGAGCTACTTGCTTGCACTTGGCTTTCTAACAACCCCAGACAACTGGGATTAAATTCTGGCTGTGCCACTTACTAGGTATGTGACATTGAGCATGCCTATTAACTTTTCTGTGCCTCCATTTTCTTATCTGTAAAGTGGGGAAAAAAACATACCACACTGCATTGCTGTGTGGATTAAATGAATTAATATATGTAAAGCCCTTAGAATAGTGCCTTAGCGTTATGTAATTGTTAGCTAATATCACCATCGTTGTCATCATCATCGAAGTATTATGTAGCGGGAAGAGAACTAACTTTGGAGTCCTAAGGCCTAGCCGTGAGACCCAGTTCTGATTGACTGATCGATTGATTCCCTCCCTCGCTGCCTTCCTTCTTTCCTTTGAGGGGGATATAGAAAGAGGTGCACGGAGGACAAGTGTCTCAGTCCATCTGAACTTCAATTGCCTCACCTGCAAAATAGGAATGTTTTTCAGGGTTCTTATGAGCATCAGCTAAAATAGTGCTATAGAAATGAGTATTCAACTATAAAGAGGCTGTCTATACAGTACTATTAGATATAATGTCATTACTACAAAGTCACCATATAACTAGTCTGTTTTAAACAAACCAGACTTATCTGAGTGGGTTTTGCTCTCATTAATTCAGCCATTGTTAATTAAGTGCCTACTTGATAACATCATCTTATGCTAGTGACGTTGCTATCTGTTCTGACCTCCATTGTAGAGTTCCTCCAGAGCTTGGTGTCAGTTTTGGTATAGGCTTTTTAGTTGCAATGAACAGAAACACAGGCTAGCTTAATTTAAAGTAGTTTTATTGGCAGGATTCAGGGGAATTTCAGGTACCCCAGGCACAGGAAGTATAGCCATGTAAACTGGAGAGTCATTAGGCAGTGACATTTTCCATCTCTTTCTGAGATTTTGTAGTTTCTGGCCTCAGCTCATCTAAATATTTCTGGATTCTTCCTGAAGAATTGCTTCCTCTGCAAGGCGCTTGTTTCCGCTTCTCCGTATCTTTGGTTTGTGAATGGCTTGCCATGATGCCTGCTTTGGGCTTACTATGACCTTTCTGCTCCAGTGCCCCTTCTAGGGCCTAATCCTAGTCCCTTTATCGTCCAACTCCCTTAGACTGTGCCTTTTAAGTTCAAGAAAAAAAAACTGGATTAGTCCAGCTAAAGTTGAGTGTCCATTTTGATCCCTTCAGCTATGGTGGGGTTGTGGACAGTGTCATTCAGTTCAAATAGGCTGACTGGGCTTTGTGGGAAGGGACAGAGTCGCTGAGAATGAGGGCTTATTTGTACCTCTTGAATAGTCTTGTTGGTTGCAAATCTCCATGCTTTAAAATGGGTATGAATTTTTAGAACACCCAAGAATCATTCAGGGTTAGCTTTAATAAATAAAGAGACAACCAACCTAGGAAGTGTCACATGGGGTCAAAAGAAAGTAAGAACTATAAAGTAATGAGCTTTAGTGTATTTATCTCCAAAGATAGTATTTAGAAAGGTGTTCAAAAATACGTGATTTGTTTCTTAGCAGTACCATCAAATTAAGGGTGAAGCTTCTTTTGGTGAGGACTTTAAAATGGCACCCTCATTTGGATTTTTTAAGTTCCACTTAAGAATCATGGGCTTTTAGACTTAGGAGGCACCTGAGACACTCAACATCTTACACTAGAAGAAAACTGAGATTTGGGTTATACATATCGCAGTGTAACTAGGATTAGGCCAGGCCCTATGGTCCTTTGGCTCTAAATCCAGTTGCTTTTTTCAGCTGGGAAAATCATCCCAGCCCAGTGCTCTTTCTCTTGTGCCTTCACTGCCTACTTGTTTTAAAAATAAGAAGAAACCAAACTAAACAACAAATGGTCTAAAAAGCCATACTATACAATTCCATTTATATGAAGTACAAAACCAGGCAACACTCATCGATGGTGATGGAAGACAGAAGTTGCCTTTGGGACTGGGAGGTGGGGATTGACTGGAAGGAGGCATGAGGGAATTTTCTGTAGTGATGAAAATGTCCAGTGTCTCGTTTGGGTGGTAGTTACAGGGAGATGTGCGTGTATTTATATTTATATATACACACATATGTACACTTAGGCTCTATGCATTTTATCGTATGTAAATTATATCTCAGTTTTAAAAATGACCTCACAACTGTGCAGTCATACCTCCTAAGTACAGCAGATTTGCCAGTGAGGATAAGGATGCCTGTCATAGGCATCCAGAGATTCATCGTGCCACCCCTGGAATGAGAACTCCATTGCTCTGTCACTCGAACAGGGCAGAAGTTATGCTAATGGGGCCAGTTTTTTTTCCTTTTTTTAAACCCAACTTTTAGGACACTATTGAGTAAATGCGACATAGTGTGCACTTTACAAAGTTTCATTGAAGGAGACCCTGATATTCTTTTTTTGTTTTTATTCATTTTATTGTTCTATTTTATTTTATTCTAGAGTGTTACAGGGCTACAAACGCTTTGGTTACATAAATTGCCTTTGCACTGCCCAAGTCAGAGGTACAAGCGTGCCCATCCCCCAGACAGTGCTCGCTGCACCTCTTAGGTGCAAGTTTACCTATCCCCTCCTCCCCCGCCCCACCTGCCCGACACCCGATGATTGTGACTTCCATATGTGCACGTAAGTTTTGATCAGTTAGTACCAATTTAATGGTGAGTACATATGGTGTTTGTTTTTCCATTCTTGTGATACTTCACTTAGAAGAATGGGCTCCAGCTCCATCCAGGATAATACATGAGATGTTATTAGTTCACCATTTTTTTTATGGCAGAGTAGTACTCCATAGTATACATATACCACATTTTATTAATCCTCTCATGTGTTTATGAGTACTTGGGTTGTTTCCACATCTTTGCAATTGCGAATTGTGCTGCTATAAACATTTGAGTGCAGATGTCTTTTTTATAGAATGTCTTTTTTTCCTTTAAGTAAATACCTAGTAGTGGGATTGCTGGATCAAATGGTAGTTCTACTTTTAGTTCTTTGAGGTATCTCCATACTATTTTCCATAGAGGTTGTATTAGTTTGCAGTCCCACCAGCAGTGTATGAGTGTTCCTATCTCTCTGCATCCACGATGAGGCCAGTTTCTTTTCAGAGGTTTGTTGTATGTCTAGGCACATAAAAATTACACATGAAAACATTCTGCCTGGAGCTGCAGAAGTTGTGGAAGCTTTAGGGGCCAGCAGGCCAGCCCACTTCAATCCCTTTGGGCTTGATTTAGTTGCAACGGGTAGACATTCAGGCCAGCTCAGGGTAGACCACTGGCCAAAGACAGCTCCAAATTCTGTTCCCCCTTTACTGCTTGCTAGGTGGGTGAACTTGGACACTTAATAAAACATGGAGCTTTAGTTTTGTCATCTTCAAATGGATATGACAATCTTATTCCGCTGGTTTCATAGGGCAGCTAGGAGGACTCAACAAAATAAGTGAAAGCACCTTGAAAACCATTTCTTTTACCTTGTCATGTTGTGACATGGTATTTTTGACAGTCGACTTCTGAAGCAGCCCACCCTGATTAGGAAATGGTCATGAAAGCTTGCATCTTTCAGAGGCCTGTGGTTCTGTAGGGAATGGGACTTTTACCCCTTTTCACCAAAGAGATTTGTATGTACCAGGTTGTGAGAACTGACATCTGTGTTTGGGCTGAAAATTGATAGCGTACGTGAATAACAGCTTAGCAACAGCTATGCTGCTATGCCAGGAGAGGCAGGTGGTCCCCATTAGCGAGGAATGGATTGCGGGTGAGTGGTTAAACCTGGAGGATGCAGAAAGGTCTTTTTTCATTAAGAGAGAGGCCTCTCTTGAACCTGCAGGCACGAGTGTAAATATACATTGAAATAATCAATCCATCAGTCGAGTGACTTCCCTTTGTCAGACCTTGGAGGGAGAATGCTTTAGCTACTGCTTGGAATACCACTAAGCTATCAAGAGTTGCCTAGGATACCAGTCACATGGGCCCATCTTCCAGACTTGCTCAAAATGATTTATTTTCCTTTCTTTTGGAGAGAGGTGGGGGAGGGGGTCAGAGGTACTTGCAAAGCCTTGTTCTCCTATAGAGGAGCCTTTGTTTGAGGATATCCTTACCTCCCTACTCTTGAGCCCTCAGCAGCCCTTGCCCTTGGCAATAGGGACTGAAATAGCATTTCCTGTCCCAGTTCTCTTCCCCATTTTCTGAACGTCATCCACACAGAGGAGGCTCGGCATTGTATCCTTTGAGGGGAAAGGAGTGGCAGCCGCGAGTAGAGAGAGGAGGCAAGAGCATAGCTAGGCCCTGCTGACACTGGGATCTTCCCACAGAACAGAAGTAGCCTGGTGCATTCAGCTATCCGCTCAACCGTGCAAAGCCTGTCTATTCTTATCTGTCTCAGAGCATATGCTTCTCCCCTCGCAAGGTCTTCAGACGAAACCTGCAGTGAATACGTTCATCTACCCCCGAGACCTCTTGACCTTTAAAAAGAAGTGTCACAGTGGCAGATCTTGATTCTGGCTGATCTGTGGATGATAGATAGGTTTGTCCGGTTTCTACTTGCTGATTTAATCTCAAGAGACAAAAGCCCAAGAAGAGGTTCAGTATGGTATAGAAAAATTCAAACCAAGAATAGTCATCCCTTGGTATAGAAGGGGCCTTGGTTCCAGGACCCCCATGCATACCAAAATCTATGTATAGGAAAAGTTGGCCCTCCATGTATGTGGGTTTCACATCCTGCGAATACTGTATTTTCGATCCACTTTTGGTTGAGAAAAATCCATGAGTCAGTGGACCTGCACACTTCAAACCCATGTTGTTCAAGGGTCAACTATAGTTCCATGTTACTTTAGACAGTATCTGTCTTCAGACTCTCCAAAATATATAACAAGAATGAAAAATGAAGGCATACCCTGCAACTTTTTTCTTTATTCTGATTCTTTCTCCCCAGGCAGCTGTGTCTGTGTGTGTGTCTTGGAGAAATTTGGCCCATTGGGAACCATGCCACCACCATCAGACATTGTCAAAGTGGCCATTGAGTGGCCAGGTGCTAATGCCCAGCTCCTTGAAATCGACCAGGTACGCTCCTGAAATGAGAAGCAGTGATACAAGGAGTGGGGGCTGGGGGCTGGGGACTTCATGGCAGGGGATGTCTCAAGGGTTGGGGACCCTTGGCATTTAGAGGAAGAACAAGCAACAGGAAGGCTGAGCTTTGAGCCTGGTCCACCCTAGGGAAGGTCAGTCAACATGGCTTGGAAGAGGCTTCCTCTTCAACAGAAGCTATCAGGAAAGAGGTCTATTCTCGTGCCCCATCTCTTGATCCTGCGTGGCAGAACCTTGGCATGAGTAGGATATGGTTGCTAGCGAAGGTTCTCTCTTTTTCTTTCAGAAACGGCCCCTGGCATCCATCATCAAGGAAGTTTGTGATGGGTAGGTTGAAACAGACCTCGTTTTCAACAATAGCAGCTCAGACAGAAGGAGCACTGCCAGACCTCGAAGGGAATTCTGCAAAGGATTTCCAGTTAGGCAGGACCCCAGCGTGGGGCTCTTGTAAATCACTGTCTTACGAAGGCGATGCAGTTGCTGAGGATGCCCCTAATGCCTCTCATAAATCTTAATTTTTTTCTTTTTAGTTCAGGAATGTTCTATTTGAGGTCCTGGTGGGATCTTAGCCCACCCTCAATCGTATGCACCTCCTTTTGTGGTACAGATCTTTACAAAAGGCTGAGCAGGTGATTTTTTTCATCGTCTCAACCTAAAGCTTTAGTTTTTTTCTAGTATACTTCAAATAGGCCTTGAGCAACTCTATTGACAATTATTTATTCGCAGCTTCTGGACAGGCTCAGAGGAATGGCCAAATGGGATGTATGGTTTTTCTCTTACACAGGTGGTCGTTGCCAAACCCGGAATATTACACCCTCCGTTATGCAGACGGTCCCCAGCTCTACATCACCGAACAGGTTAGTACAGGGAGAGGCAAAATCATGACAGGCCTTGCTTGAAGTGAACCACCCAGGTATTTATCTTACTTAGCATCCAGGTAGCTTCCATTTGTTGGGTGAAGAGCTGCTCCCTGGGCAGATTGGGGCATACCAGCCTTTGTCCTTTTCTAGTGGCTGGAAAAGGGTGACTTTTTCCTGAGATCCCAGGGTGCTTGAAGAGGATCTTAGAAGCCCTTTGCTGAGGGACAAAGAGCCTGACCGAAAGGCCTCAGTTACAACTACTTTTAAAATGACAAAAAGTTCTTGTTCATTGAACTTGCTTATACTATGTTAATATTTTATCTTAATCGTTTTTTGTTTTTTTGCTACCCAGACTCGCAGTGACATTAAGAATGGGACAATCTTACAACTGGCTATCTCCCCGGTAGGTATTCTTCCTTCTTCAGGAGTTTATTCATTTAACAAACATGTATGAGCACCTACCATGGGCCAAGCCTAGCCTGGAGTAAAAAAATAAACACAAGGGTCTTGAGAGAAAGTTGCTTAGGGAGTTGTGGAAACTCAGAAAAGGGACTATCTAACAAATCCTGGAGATTTCTGGAAAGCCTTCCCAGGGAAGGGGATGCTTAGCTCCAATGTTGAAGGATAAGCAAGAATTAGCTAGAGAAAGAAGAAAATGAAAAGTATTCCAAGCAGAAAAACCAGCATGCGCAAAGGCACAGGTGTGCTGCGTTTGGGGAAGGCAGGAATGCTGGGTGGCCGAAGGCCTGTAGCAGTCACTGAGAAGCCAGATGTTGAAGGTTACTGGATGACCTGCTCGTGGGTTTGAACTTGCTCCAGAAGGAAATTGGAGATGTTGAAAGATTTTAAGCAGGAAGGTATATTATGTCTAGATTTAAGTTTTGGAAAGACCACTTTAGTGGCAGTGTGGAAGATGGGCTAAAAGAAGGAAGATTGATGGTAGGAGGAACCTTTAAGAGGCTAATGAGGAATGTTAACAGCCCGATGAAGGCAAATGGCAGTGGAGATAAAAGGATGGACAGGAAAAATATTTAGGAGGTGATATCGATGAATATGTAATATGCTGAATGTGCAATAAAGAGGAGAATTGAGGCTGACACCCTGATTTCTGCCAGAGCAGGCCTTCCAGGTCACTAAGGAATCAACCAGAGGGTAGAAAGCACACCGAGAGTGTGAAGTGACTCAGGAGCTGAGGGCAGGGAGCGAGTCAGGATGGAGGGATGTGTGGTCTGCAATTTTTAATGAGCAGAGAGACTTAGTAAACTGAGAAAGGAAAAGCTGTCTGCTGACCTGGGAGGTCAGAGGCCACTGGTTATCTTCACCAAAGCAGTTTTGGTCGGCCGGCCGGGCGGCCAGATTGCAGTGGGTCGAATAGAAGAATGGTAATAAAGTGAGGACCTTGAGTCTACCACGATATCAAGAAGCTTGTTTTTAAAAGGAAGCACACAGAGAAAGTGGTAACTCAAGAGGGATATGGCGTCAAAAAGATGTGCTTTTTAAAAATAGGTAAAATAGCAACGTGTTTCAAAAATCAGAAAGTTTGATAAAGATACAGTGAAAAGTCTCACCCCACTCCTGTCCCCATCTACCCGGTCCCGCCCTCTCCAACCCTTCACAGTTGTTAACTTCCGTTGCAATTTTTTGTGTGTCCTTGAGAATGTGTTAAGATGGAAGCGAGAGGAAGGTTGAAGGTGCAGAAAAAGGGTAATCAATGGAACGGGACCTTACTGGGTCAGGATGGGACGGACCCAAAGCCCAGGTGGAAGGAGTTGTGGTGACTGCTTGGCCCTTGAGGAAGATGATCAGCGTGGGTGCAGCTTTGGTTACATTTGTAGAAGAAAAGCCAGAAAATTAAGGAAATGATGGCACCTGGCTCCCTGGTGCAGTGAGACTGGCGCATCTGAGAGGAGGGAGGTATGGAGTGATAGCAGCTAGCATTTACTGAACACCTGTATTTTGGTAAATACTTTGTGTATATTGTATCATCTAATCCTTACAAACAATGAGATAAGTACTCTTGGTAGCCCAATTTTGCAGACAAGGAAACAGAGATTTAGAGAGATTAATTAACTTGCCACTCGTCACACAGCTAAAAAGTGACCAAGTCGGCTCTCAAAACCAGGTCCGTCTGACGCTAGGCCTGTACTCCTACCATCCTGGTCTTCTGCCTCCCTCCCTTCTCCCGCACTTCTCACCTTAAGGACTTCATACCTCCTAAGCTGTGATAATTTAATACGGCAGTCTGGGAGTTAGTCGCTTTTATGGAAGTGCTGAAGCATTTATAGACCTCTTGCACGGCACAGTTGGCTTTCCCAGAAGCACGTCTCTCTGGAGCAGGAGGCAGCAGCCCAGAAATGCTGTCTCAGGAGTAAAATTGACATTTGGAGTTGGAAGTTTCTAAGTGGGATGCAGACCAGTGCTCTTCAAATTGTTCTATCCTGTGACCTTTTCTCGCGGTGCACATTTCCTCCACCGCAGAGAGAGTGGGGGATTTCTGTGTCCTAGAGAGCAGGGTGCTGTGAAGGCCATCTCTGTAACGGGAAAAGGGGAGAGGGCCCGCAGGCCTGACTCCTCAGCCGGCAGCAGGAACTGAGCTCCGGTCACTTGCTTAATACTGTGAGAAAAAGGAAAGACAACAGGAGGGTTTTTGCTCTTAAGGCTTTTCCTTTCAAGCAGAGAACATTAAATTAACACTGAACGTTAAAATAGAAATGATGGAATGGTAAATAGTGAGGTGTTGACTATGAAGTTAATAAGTTCAGCAAAAGCAAAGACCAGTGAACACAGAAGAGGGATGTTAGCCGTGGCTTGCAGAAAAGGAGGCAAGCTTCCTGCTAGGAAAAATTCATGTGCTGGGCGGAAGTTTTGTCTCCACCAGCCATCATTTTCATGAAACTGTTTTGAAATTAACTGTTTCTGGCTCTTGATATTTTTAAAGTTTCCCCAGGACTATCACTTGGAGGAACAATGATATGGACTTTGAGAGAAAGTTTTAAAAAATTGTCAGGCTTATCACATTTTAGGATTAAAAAGGATCTTAAAAGTCATCAGATTAAATTCTCCACCTAATGCAAGAATCCCTTCTATGGCATCTTTGACAGGTGGTTGTCCAGACTCTCCTTGATTGCTTCCAGTGACAGGGAGCTCAATAACTCAAGAGAAACCTCTTCCACTGTCTGACAGTGTTAATTAATAGAAGTTTTTCCTCTATCAATTAAACCACTGTTTCTCTGTGACTTGCCATAGTTAGTGACTCTCCCAGATCTCTCTTGTATTCCCTTGGTAGGAATTTTTTTTTTTTAATCCACAGACCAGAGTAGTACAGAAAAGATACTGGTAACTACACATTGGTCTTGGCGTACTGGTAACTCCTTGATTGATCCAGTAAACATTTATTTAGCAACTCCTAAGCGGTGTGAAAAACTAGTTCTGCCTCAGGCTTGGATGTCCACAGAAAGGCCCCTGTGAGCTATCCACAGAGTAGTCACCTGCTGCAAGGAGCAGATGGCACAAAGCTTGTCCCTGGTCTCACAGTCCCGGGCTGCACGCCAGCTGATGGAGAGGACCCAGTCATCCAGCATGGAGACCCGGCTGGATGCCATGAAAGAGCTGGCCAAGCTCTCCGCCGACGTGACTTTTGCCACTGAGTTCATCAACATGGATGGCATCATTGTGCTGACAAGGCTCGTGGAAAGTGGAACCAAGCTCTTGTCCCAGTGAGTATTACTGAGGTCTTGTCCCAGGGACTTCAAAGATTTACTGCACTCGGCAGGGCATCCTAGTCTCATTTTCACTGGGTCCAAATAAGAGGTGTATTGAACCCCACCTGTATGCAGAGGAGTGTGCCAAGCACTAGAGTCCATACAGAGAGGTCTGATTCACCATTGTGGTCCTAAATCTTGTGTAGTTGGGCTCTCACAAATTAAGTAACAGTACGAAACAATACTGTGCTAAGTGAGTAGTAAAAGTAGGGGATATAGAAGTCAGGAAGAGAGAGGTCAGTCCATGACAGACCTGCTACTTTATGGAAAATGCTTGGTCTGCTTTGGGTTATGCACAGACTGCCCATCATCTCCCAGAACACGTGTCTGTCTCTTCTTAATCTCCCCTGCTACCTCCCTCTCCAGGCCCCTTCCTCCCCATGCACATGCATGCACACGCGCACACACACACACACACACACACACACACACACACACCTGCCTTTGTGTTCACCACAGGTTACCCCTACCCATTCGCCATCTCCCTGCCACACATTTGCACAGAGAGGAGGAGATCCCGAACTTGGCGATATACCATGGCGTCTTTATCATACTCCAGAGTTAGGATGAACGTGGTGGGAAGCTGTGCCTTGTGATCAGCAGTGAATAAACAGATGCTTGGGTTCTCATCTAAGCCTGTGGAGCCTAAGTTGGCAGAGAGGGAGTCAGAAATCTTCTCTTTGCCGATGGATCAACTATTAAAATTTTCAGCCAAATTGAGCAACTAATCATAGGTATTTGTTTTAAGTCTTGGCTCTTCCAGCTGTAGTGAAGTCCTGAAGCCTTTGGCTGCCGTCAGCACTGACACAGGAGTTCTGCAGTTTCCCAAGAGTGCAGGGTTAGATTGCCCTTAATTTCCTCCTCTTTAACTTGGGGATAATAATACTTACCTTGCAGTGTTGTTGTAAGGATTATTGATAATGAAAATGTGTCTGAACATGCTTCATAAGTGGGAATATTGTTTGTTAATTCTAGAGCACTGCGCAGATGTATAAAGGATTAAATATATAAGGAGGAGAGACAAAAGAGAGAAAACGTTTGAATTCTTGTTCTCGACCAGGAAGGGCTGTGCATGTATCATCATCTTGCCCTCACCACAGCCCTGTGAGGTTAATGCTGTGAGACTAACTCAATTTTACAGAGGAAGAAACTGACGTTTGAAAAGATAAAATTTGCTTAGTTAGTAAAAGGTCGAATAGGAATTGAACCCATGTCCACACTTTGTACTCTCTCCTGCACTCTGCTGCCTTTGGGCTACACATTGACGTGGAACATAAGTTCCCTTAGGCTCCTCCAGCAAGTGTTGGAGTTTGACAAAGGCCTGATGTCTTCCTAGGTCCTGGGAAATAGATAAGTGACTCTGTTTCCCTAAGATGAAGCAATATGAAGAAGGAAAGCTAATCATACAACAGCCTGTTTTTTCGATGACAAGATACCTGGACCAAATCTGTTCTACATCTGGCTAGGTGTGCACACAGGCACTTCCAGTTGCAGCAACTGATTTCCCACAGGGTTTACCTTTAAATCCATCCCTTTCGTGGCTGCCTTCATATCTGTGTTCCCCGGATTGAATCTCTGTATTTTGTGTGTGTGTTGCACATGTCTCAGCTACAGTGAGATGCTGGCATTCACCCTGACTGCCTTCTTAGAGCTCATGGACCATGGCATTGTCTCCTGGGACATGGTTTCAATCACCTTTATTAAGCAGGTGAGGCCTCCAACAATCTGTCCTTCTCTCCTCTCTAGGGTGCCAATTGTTCTCTGGGCTTAAGGGGAGACATGGGCAATACAGCCATTTTGGGGAGGGTCAGCTCTGTATTCCCTGGGGCCAGATTTTTCATCCACAAGCTTTGGTCTTCTTGTGGCTCCTGAAAGATTTACACTTTGTTACACTCTCAGGGCCTGCTCTGAGGAGATGGAACTGGGTTCTCAGAACTGAATATGGTCAAAGTAGAATTAGATTGTTAGTGACACTTGGGATAAAATCAGCCAGTCAACCAGCACTATCCTTGAGTCTTCTGACTGGCTTCCTGAGCTCTCCCTTCTCTTTGGATAAAAAATGTGCATTCCATTTGCAAATGTGCCTTCTGTTTACGAATTTGCAAGGTGGCCGGTTTGAATTATCAGACTGAACTCAGTAGGTAGGAGGGGGCACTTCTGGTTTAGCCCCCCTTTCTTCTGCAAGAGGGAGCAGTGTCAATTCAGAAAACTGAACTAAAACCAGCGAATATTATATCTGCTGACCTAGAATTTCACCCCTCATTGGCTTAGGACACTGGGGACATGCCAACACTGTAGATATTTGGACAAAAGTGAAATTACCGTGTGTCAATAATATTGTAATGGGGATTGAGAAGAGGGATTAGATTGAAAGAATCCTAGGTCTTTTCTGCCTCTCAAAATCTATGGTATTGTAAGTGTGCATACGGAGAAAGTATATGTTGGAGAAAGAATACATGGAGATAACACGAGATCCCACTGTCGGTAATATCCTTTGCTCTGTATACTCTGCTTTCTCATGCCCTGAACCCTTATTTTGGGGAAAAAAATCAAAAAGGATTAAGCTTTTAGATTTTGAGGAAACACAACTGAGTGGATACTGTACTCTGCAATTGAGTTACCCATGCCTAGGGGATTCCTGGCACTTTGGCTAGGGTAGCCATAACCCAGATACCACTGTCCACCTAGCAACAACTGCCCAAATGTGGTCATCATGCCTAAAAGAAAAGAGCTTTAAGGGCTAGCGTCAGATACCTAAGCTGTCCAGCTTTCTTAGACGCTGAGCTTTCTGGCTGATTTACCCCTCTCTGGTCCAGATTGCAGGGTACGTGAGCCAGCCCATGGTGGACGTGTCAATCCTTCAGAGGTCCCTGGCCATCCTGGAGAGCATGGTCTTGAACAGCCAGAGTCTGTACCAGAAGATAGCAGAGGAAATCACCGTGGGCCAGCTCATCTCACACCTCCAGGTGTGAGTAAGAGACCCTACCCTATCCCTTCACTTGTCTGTTCTCTTTTCTCCTCTTACTTGGTTTAAGTCTCCCAATCCTACCTCTGCTTTGCTTATATTCCAAGCTGCTGGTCTGCTCGTTCATTCGTTCATCACCTCTTCCACACTCCTGCCAGAATGCCTCCCATAATCCAGACCTGATCATGCTCCTGCCTAAAATCCTCTGTAATCCCCTTTGCCCCTTAGGCTAAAGTGAAGGTTTTCCCAATCTTCCTATACCACCCTGGCACCAGACAAATTAGATGCTTTCTCCCCTATGGGCCAAATAGTGTCTGTCTGTACCTACGATAATTATACAAAATACTGTATTTTTATTATCTGTTGCCCATTTTAAACTTTGAATTTCCTGGGAACAGGGACCAACCATTTTTGTATCCCTCGCTTTAAGTAGAAGCTCCATCAGTATTTGTTGAATGAACACTTACTGAACTAACAATGCATTGTGGAGAATAGTATAATAAGAAGTATTGTATAGGGCGTGAGTTCAGGATATCAGTTCAAATCCAGGCTCTACCACATACAAGGTCTCTGCCTTTAGCAAGGCACGTAGTCTCTTGTGGCCTCAATTTCCTCATCTGTAGACTGGGGTTAATCACCCCACCTCTCAGACTGAGGATTAAAGAAGATTAAAAAAACAGTCTAGTAGAGTGGCCAGCACACATTAGATATTTAATAAATTCAGGGTCTTTTTTTTTTTTTTGCTTGTGTTTGTTTTTTAAGAAGCTTATCACATTCTAAAATGTTTTACCAGATTAAAAAAATAGATGACAAATGAACCAATTGGAGTACCGTTTCTCTCCTCTCCATTGTTTTTACTTCACTTTCAACTGGTCTGTACAATTTAAGGGAACTGGAATTCCCAAAACAAGGGTGGTAATATTGTTGATTCCCTCCTGACTCACGCTCACTTCTGTCGTATTGGATGTTGCCAGAGTGCTGCCAGAACCCCCTGCCAGTTCCAGGGATTTGAGGGTTCATAGCAGCCCTGTCCTCGCTCAGCTATGCTCCCACCCTGTTTTTCTCCACTCATCCAAGTAAAAAGAAAGCACAAGGATTTCCTTGCAGCTCTGATTTCTTGCTGTCACTTGTAAAGAATTCGTCAGCCTCAGCTTTCATATCCAAAGAGCCAACAAGGTTGATTAGAGTGAGAGGGACATTATAAACTCCAGATAGAGTTCTGATTTTCCTGTGACCTCACACCTATCTTTCTGTTGTTTTTTTTACAAGTTTCTGCACACACATTGAACTTCTCTGGTTTTGTTTTTTTTTTTTCTTTTTGTCTCAGAATTGAGAATGACCCCAGTTGCCTCCCTAAGGATGATAGAGGAACATGGCATTTCTTAAGGGTCACTGGTGAATACTTTAAGTCCACAGCTGACAGCAGAACTTGTGTGCTCTGCTGTTTGGGCTGAGGGACACTTAGTGCCCTCTGTTAGACTCCTAGGGGCCCCCTGCCTGACCAGGACCCAAAAGCCCATCAGCCTCTCTGGAAAGAGCCACAGAAGGCACCCACGACATGGCAGGTGGGGACATCTTGTCAAGTGCCAGGATTATAAGATTTCAGAGAATGATTGTAGTTATTTTGTTTGTTTAAAATAAAATAAGTTTGTATTCAAAGACTTAGAAAATACAGAAAAGCACAAAAAGTAAATTATTTTCCCATTATGCCCCCTCCAGACATACCCACTGGTAAACATTAAATTGAATGTCCCTCCAGTACAAAATTGGGATCTTACTATACATACTATGTGTACCATGTTTTTTTTTAACTGAATAATATCTTGAACATTGCCCTATGTCAAAGATTCTTCTAAAAGGGTAGTCCTAAACCTTTCTTGCATCCCAAACGCCTTTGAAAATCCATTAACAGGTACGAACTCTCACCTCTTTGGAAAAAACATCACATAGTTGACTAACTACGTGGAATAATTTCTGTACCATTTCTGGAGTTCACATATACTCTAAGTCCATCCCTGAATCCCAGGTTAAGAATCTTTACCCTAAAACATGATTTTGAATAATTACTAGGATTCTCATATGTATAAACAGAGTTGCTAAGGTGAACCTTTGGATCACTTACCATGCTGTCCTTTTTTAATAGTACTTTAGTGAAACACCTAGTCAATAAATCTTGCACAGCATTCTGATTACTGTCTCAGGATACGTTCCTATTAGCGGAATTGCCAGGTCAAGAGCATGCCCACCGTTAATGCTTTTGAGACTCGGCCTCAGAGTACAATTTGATTACAATCTGTGAGTGATTGTTTTAAACCGTCTCGAAGCATCATCTTGCTGTTCAGTCTCCTAATCTCCCTCTGCCTTCTTTCTCCATTGACGCAGCTCCAACCAGGAGATTCAGACCTACGCCATTGCACTGATTAACGCACTTTTTCTGAAGGCTCCTGAAGACAAGCGACAGGTCTGTGGTTGCCTTTACACACTTTTCATCTGGGCTTTTCTAAGAGAACAATGCTGACCCCACCTACTTTTTGCTATGTAGAAAGCAGAAATCCAGCCATTTTCCCAAGGGTCCTCTTAGCCCTCTGTGGCCAGAGCCCAGCAGGGCGGCTTTGCTAGGGAAGACTCAGGAGAGAACCAGGTGGTGAAACCAGCTGGGTCTTAAGTCAGAGCAGGGGCTTTCAAACTTTTTCCTCTAAAGGGCCAGAGAGTAAATATTCTCTGCTTCATGGGCCATATGGTTCACGTGGCAGCTACTCAACCTTGCTGTTGTAGCAAAAGCAGCCTCAGGCGATAGGTAAATGAACAGGTATGGCTGTCTCCCAGTGAAACCTTATTTACGCAAACAGGCAACAAGCCTAATATGGCCATAGTTTGCTAACTCCTGTGTTAGAGGATCAAGAATAAGGAAGAGGAGACCCTGTGGGCACCACTGAGTCCGAGGGTCCAAAATGAATGGGACTTAGCCCTGAGTTTCATGTATAAAGGTCCTCTGATCCAAATTCTAAACGTCTTTCTTCCCCTATCCTTAGCTGTATAACATGCAGATAGCTCTGCCTTTTTGAACCTTAGTTTCCTTACCTGTAATGTGGGAGCGACAACATCTGCCCCATTGACCTCACAAGAATGTCATGAGGAAAAGCAAGACCCCTGTTTTACCCAGGAGGAAACAGAATCAGCTGGGTGGTGGAACAAGCACTGACCTGAGATTCGAGGGGCCTGGGACTAAGTACTTCCCCTGCTGCTAGCTGGACTAGTCTTTTTAACCTCTGTGGGTCTCACTTTCTCTTTCTGTAAAATGAAAGGGCTACATTAAATGCTCTCTGGGGGCCCTTCCAACACTAACATTCTAGATTTCTCTGAGAAAAACCTTAATGGTGTACAAAAGTAACACTTAATTCTGTGTCGATAGCATGAGCTCAGTAAGATGACATCCAAGTTGGATCAAGCTCTTGGTAGATTCTAGACGGAAGACCAGGAGCATCTGTGGTTCTATCTGTCCTTGTCTTTCTGGATGTCTTGGCTCTGTTAATGTCTTCCTTCCCAGTCCATGTTTGAATGTAAGCTGAAAGCTCATTCTGTCTGCTTCTCTCTGTGCTTTTTGCTTCCTGCCGGCAGGACAAGCACCTTAATCCTCTAGACCTGCCTGTCACTGTAAGTAGCACCGCTGTGTGGAGAGGGCTCCGGGCCTTCCAGGTGGGGAGGTCAAAGCTGGGCAAAAATCTCACGGTCTGATCTAGATGTTCAGGGCACACCAAGACCCAGGGAAAGGTCGTGTGTGATGAATCTCCTTTGTCAGGACTCTTAGAGAAGTACTGCAGATTAGAGTCACAGAAAGGATTAGGGGGTAGCTGCCCCGGGGCATGTGACCCAAGCTTTCCTTTGTAATTTTCCTTTGCATGGGTCTGTGGTTCAACTAGGGAAGATCAGATTCAGAAACAGCTTGTGACTTTCATCTAGACAATGCCACAGATGCGTTGCCGTCCAACTTGCCTTAGCAAAAGAGTAAAGGTAAATCCATGCCTTTTTTGAACTCTTACGAGACCGTAGGACTCTGACAAGGTTAGACAGTTGACAAAAGGGAGTTTGGATACTCATTTCTTGGTTAGAGGGAGCTTCAGAGAGGTCAGCTTTGCGAGGATGTGAAAGAGGGTAAGTGCCTCCCCCCGGCACCACGGAGAGGCTTTTGGTCTAAGACCTTTATATTTGAGCTATAGATGACTGTCAATTACTCACTTTGTGAGTTGTCTACAGCAAGATTTAATCTCAACTGACCGCCTATAGCTACCAGAGAAGTTTCTAGGCCACCTTCCTCCTCTACCAGCTAGTGTGTGCTCAGGGAATGCAAAATAAAACTTAATGTTCCTGGCAGTGTCAGCCATTTGGAATATGGTTAGAGATCTGGAAGTGAGAGAGAAAGGCCTTTTAGCTCCAAGAAAAATGACAGAGCTCATGGATATTACTCCATAGGAGAGGTGTGACAGCTCCCTTAGGCCCATTGATTTAGAATTATCTATAAAATTAAATGAAGGCAGCAGTTTAGAAAGTGAAGTCATACTAATTAACATTAGTAAGAAGTGATGGCTGACATTGGAAGGAAGAGACAGAAGAATTATGAAAAGCTGTCAGAAAAATTAAAAGCATTGTAATCTGGGACCATTTTGTTTAGGGGAAAATAGCTTCACATTTCAATAGCTCCTCAGGGTATTACAGTGTCACAACACAGAATGATAACTGATGTGCTTTTTGATGAAGCCAAGTCCTTGGCAGTGATTAAATTATAATCATTGTAGTTGCTTCAGAAATAAAGAAGTGTATATAATATATTTTTTAAATTTACATAAGAATGGTCAAAATAATGGTTCTGAGAGAACCCTTAAAGCTTCACTCCCTGGAAGATTCATTTACGTAGGATACTTTATTTCCTGGATCTGCTAATAAATAAAGCATTACTGTCAAAGTCTGAATCAAATAGAATTAAAAAGGTGAATCTATTATGAAAAATTACCCCAAAGTACCCAACACATTGCTCCCTCAGCCAGTCAGAAGTGAATCACAGACTACGTACTGACTTAGAGCGCCCGTGCCCCGGCCCATCTGCTGGGGGCTGGGGGAGGAGCCGGGGCCAGTGCCTCATCAGAACCCCTTCCAGCCCTGGCGGTGGGGTCTGCCCGGAACGATGCATGTGGCTTGGAATCCATCACCCTGCTCTGTGCTCCACGTGCAACGTCCATTGCCGGCATCCGTGTGACGCGAGTGTCTCATCCTCAAGCAGTCCACGTCTGTCTTTGGAGATGATGCGGTTGATTATGCCATTAAGAAGGGAATCCCCTCTCGAGCTAATCTGCACTCTCAAAAAAGAGTGAAGAAATTTTTCAGAGTATAAAACACAATTGTTAGTAGATTTTCTTTCATTCACCCACTTTTCATTTGAAAAGAAAAACATTTAAGAAAGAGAAAAAGCCCCAGAGGTATGACATCACTGTCCTCTTGCTAGTTGTTATGGGTGTGCGTCTGCCAACTTCCCTTATGCGTACTTATTTTTCTCCATAGGATATGGCCAATGCATTTGCACAGAAGCACCTTCGGTCTATAATCCTGAATGTAAGTTCTGGAACACACTGTATTTTGTTACTGTTAATAGCAATTATTACTATTATTATAGTTATTGTATTATTATTATTAAAATTACTATAGTGCTGAGGGCACACAGAGGGAACTTAGCAATAGGTACCGAACACTTCTTAAACTGGAAAGCTTTTTCTCGTAGTCCTGTGTGAGCAGAGTTGTCTCTAGGAAGTCATCCCACCAGGAATTGCAGCGCCTCTGGGGAGGGACAAGGCCAGTTACACTGTTTGTTGCCCTGCTGCTCCAAAATTTTTATCCAGAGAAAATATGTCAAAATCGGCACAAAAGAGGAAAGTAATTCAGCTAATACTGATCATAAATCTGAACTGTGTAGGGCACTGACAGAGATAAATAAAGACAGTGTGTTTGCTCTTAAAGACCTTCTGGTCAAGTAGGAAACACTAGGGATCATAGCACAGCGTGGGCAGTGTTTGTGGTCTGGGGAGCAGTGAGTCCTGCCTTGAAGGAGAGGGTGGCAGGAAACCGTTAGAGGAGTATCTTCAGGTGAGCTGCGCAGGGTAAGTAGGCAGAGCGGGAAGAACAGGAATTCCAGGCAGAGGGTGGCTGGAACCTCAGAGTGTGCGATTGGTACAGGGCGGGCAAGGAGCAGATTTGTGGTGAGGCTGGAGAGGTGGAAAACGCTGGATCAAGTAAGGCCTTAGTCTAACTCCTAAGGACAACTGAGGGGGTTTAATTAGGATGGCGAAATAACCAGATTTGCACTTGAGAAAGAGCCCTCCGAGGGGTGTCTGAGGCGGGGAGAGTAGAGTGGGAGTTGGTGGTCGCGGTGGAGGGATCTGGAAGGAGGTCTGATTGGTGACACGAGGTGGAAGAGGGCTGAGGTGGGAGCTGGGGAAGGGAGTCAAGGATCTAGATTAAAAGGAAGAAATTTTATCAGTCGTCAAAAACGGGAAAACTGGGAGACCACAGTGAAGGGAATAAAGTGAGAATCTAGAAGTCAGGCGTGAGAGACTTGATGCCGAACGTGGACCTCGGAGTCCGCCAGCCTTCCCAGACTGCCATCTCCGATCTTCGATCTTGGTCAGTTCCCTAACTCCTCTGGGCTTCGGTTTGCTCATTTGGATGTGAGAATAATGAACCGATGCATACAGAGTGCTCAGCAGGGTGTCTGGCACTTCGGTAAGCACTCTCCTTGTAATGGCAGAACAGGATGCCAAGGTGTTAAATCGAAGAAGCAAGCTCTGAGCACTTGTGAGGTTGAGCAGTCAGCTGTGCTCTAAACACGCAGAGTCCGCAGACTTCCCCGTGCAGTAGTCCTCTCTGCTGGCTGCTT
This sequence comes from Indri indri, assembly GCA_004363605.1. Taxonomy (NCBI): domain Eukaryota; kingdom Metazoa; phylum Chordata; class Mammalia; order Primates; family Indriidae; genus Indri; species Indri indri. The sequence continues at coordinate 769 of RJWJ010022098.1, read as the reverse complement.
CACCGGTTACACCCAGCTACCAGCCTGGCAGGAGGGGCCCCGAGCAAATGCTAGAACATTGCCCACAAGTGGCGGGGAGTGCCCAGGTTCCCACGCATGCTATCCACACTCCTGAGTGGCTGTCCTGGGCACTCTCCCCTGCACGTGTAGGGGTGAGGGTGCCCTTCTGAGGGAAATTTAATTATGTTTGAGACTTATTATTGACCTCAGTGAGGTTAGAAGTTCAACTTATTTCCGGACAAACCTTGTGAACAAATAAAGATTCCACAGTAGAAGGCAATTCGGCATCAAGACTCAGGACTTAAATGGTCTGGCAGGAAATGGTGAATGCAGGGTCACGGAAGTCCGGGGATTTCACTGAGTCAAGCCAGAGAGCTTAGACCCTGAGATGCTTGACAGCCAAGTATGACTGTAGGTAAAAACCCTGAAACTATAAAGCATCGGACTGGAGCTATACTTCTTTAAGCCATTGATGGCGACGGTAATTAATTACCTTCCTGCTATGATGTCTCTTAAGTTTGGAAAGGAGATTCGAGTGAACAAAAACCAAGATCACATCAGCTTCCACTTCTATTCAAAGCTATTTATAAACTATGGAGGGAAGTGAGGGGGAAAGAATAGGGATAGACAGGTGGGGAGAAATCAGGGTGGTGGAGAGAGGGAGCAGGAGAGAAGAGAGGCTCAGAGTGAGGCAGAAGGAGGGGTGTGGAGGGGAGGCAGTGGCAGCGGCAAGGAAGAGACCCTGCGCCAGGAGAGAGATGGGGGAAGA
>RJWJ010022097.1:0-27208 GCA_004363605.1 Indri indri | reverse complement strand
CTCAGTAATTCTATTCTGGCATTTTACAAATATAGACATCCATCATTTTCCCCACATTTACAGATGTTAATGAATACCTCCTTCTATGACCATCTGTGCAAATGTATAAATTAAATCTCAAAAAGAGATTGTTAGTATTTTTAGTTTAAAAGTGTATATAGGGCATTTTGTCGGCTTAAACAATTTAAATTACAAAAGTAGAACAAATAACCCTAACTACTCCTTTAGTGATTCTAAGAGCCTTTTCATTCCTCTTAAATGACATAAGAAGGCAGGCACCTGTAATCCTAGCACTCTGGGAGGCTGAGGCGGGAGGATTGCTTGAGCTCAGGAGTTCAAGAACAGCCTGAACAAGAGTGAGACTCCATCTCTATTAAAAATATAAAGAAATTGACCAAACAAATAAAATAGGAAAAATTAGCCAAGCATGGTGGTGCGTGCCTGTAGTCCCAGCTACCTGGGAGGCTGAGGCAGGAGGCTCACTTGAGCCCAGGAGTTTGAGGTTGCTGTGAGCTACGCTGACACCACGGTACTCTAGCCCAGGCAAAAGAGTGGGACTCTGTCTCAAAAAAAAAAAAAAAAAAAAAAGATGTAAGAAAAAGCCATTAAAAATTCATGACGTATAAAAATAAATCATTATATAAAACGATTCCATAGGTGTCTCTCATAATACAGAATGTTATTTCTTTCCAGGGCAAAAACCAGGTAATCACCTTAAGCTCAAAGATCTGAGATAATGAAAGCTACTTTTCAGACAACTTCCAATGGGCTTTATCAAAGATAAAAAGGCAACTATTTGGCGATCATAAGTCGGCATTCCATATCTCCTGTGTTAAGTGTAACATCTATTTAAAGCAGAACTAGAATTCCTATTAATTGAACAATAAATGTTAGTGGTATACTGAAGACGGGGCTGTGGGATTGTCCACTTCAGGTGCAGGAACTAAGGGGTTGCACTGTCTGTAGATAATTTAAAAACGATAACAAACTGACTAAAAATCAGTCTGCTTTTTACTATCATTACATGCTGGGAATTCTAACTATAGTAATAAAATATCTTCCCTGAAAAAATAAATTTGTTGGTCTAAGTTCTAAACAACTGCTGTGGTTATAGTTGAGTTTCAATAATATATATATATGAACTTAAAATTAGCACATCTTTCTTACTTATCTTTTAATTAACTAACTACATAGGAGTTGTAGTACAGAGAACTTGTAGTTATACAATTGAATTCGTAGTTCCAGTGACTCCACTAGCTACATCTATTTATTTAAAGAGTAAGTTCCTAATAGTTAGGAATCATTCAAGCTTATTTCAGATGCAGTTCAAGTTTGCAAACCCTGAGCCAGGCACATTCTTGCATTTCAACAGTTGATTTGAACTAATGATAGCACAATTATTTTAAAGACAAAGAAACAAAACTTGAGATATTTCAACTCTTTCACTTTACATGACTACTTGGATTTATTTTTTTTTTTCAAATTTAAGAGTGAGACAGTGCCAACTGTGAAGTGTACTAGTGTATTTAGGTTATTAAGCATGAAATGTCCAATTTCCTTAAGTTCTAAGTTTGACAGTTGATATCTTTGACATTTCACTTTGACACTTCTTGTTTTATGTTTATTGTGAAGGTACATCCTCAGTCTTTCAAACACACATTTTGGCTTGTGATTAACTTTCAAAAATTTTTTTAGAGCAATTTTTGTGAAACCATGGATAAGTCAAAACTTTGTATTATTTTCAAATATGAGTTCTGTTGTTGAACCAGTGCAGTGCAGACAGCTCCAAATGTCACCAAAGTGTTTGGGAAGGATGTGGCTAATGAATGCACAGTATGTTGATAGCTTGAGAAGTTCTGTTCTGGTGATTTTAATCTTGAAAATCAGCCATGTGCGTGACCTGAGACTGAGGTGGATAATGATGAGCTGAAAGCTGTAGTGGAAGCAAATCTATCTCAACCTATATGTGAATTAGCAGCAAGGTTTGAGGTTACTATTCCAACAATATTGGACCATTTGAAACAAATCTGCAAGGTAAAGAAGCTGGATAGATGGGTTCCAAGTGAATTAAACGAGCATCAGAAGAGAAATCATCTCAAAGCTTGCTTTCTTTGCTGTCACGATGTAAAGGCAAACCAGTTCTACACCATATTGTTACGTGTAATGAAAAATGTATTCTTTTTGACAATAGCAAGCATTGGGCACAATGGTTGTATAAAGATGAAGTGCTGAAACACAGTCCCAAACTGAAAATTCATCAATAAAAGCTAATGGTGTCTGGTGGTCCAGCGCTGGTATTATCTACTACGGCTTCATGAAACCTGGTCAGTCAATTACAACGGATGTCTACTGCAACCAATTGGATGAAATGATGAGGATGCTTGTGATTAAGCAGCTGAGATAGGTCTATAGAGACAGGCCTATCCTCTTGCAAGACAACACTGAATCACATATCACATAAACAATGCTGCTCAAACTGCAGAAGCTGGACTTGGAAACTCTCGGTCATCCATAGTATTCATCAGACCTTGCACCAGCTGACTACCACTTCTTCCAGGCTTTGGACCACTTCTTGCAAGGAAAAATATTCAATTCTCAACAAGCTGTGGAAAATGCTTTTTGCAATTTCATCACCACTTTCTCTCCAGGCTTCTTCGCTGCTGGCATAAACAAGCTACTGTTAAGATGGCAAAACTGTACCTATAGTTTAGGCACATATTTTCATTAATTGTACTGCTTCTTGTTTGACATATAATAAACCACACTTTTGATTTGAAATCAGACATTTCATATTTAGTTACCTAATATTTCACAACTATTTCTGAAAATGCCTTCATCCTACAGAGGAGGGAATGTTAAAAATAATCTGCATTGAGTGCCAAATATATAGGTATACCACTGATAAACTAATAAAATTATTATTTATTAGAGCTAAAACATACTTTCCAATCTCAAGGAAACACAAATCAATGAGATGAATCATATTCTCAGCCCTGAAAATCAGAACCTTAACAGAGTGATGTATTCTCTGGAGTCCTTGTTCATCAGATCTGTTTTCTAAATAGTGAATACAACACTTACTATCTATGTGCCCTAAAATGTAGGACTGAAGTAAAGGAAAGAAAGACCAAAATTTATTTATTTATTTTTTTTGTTTGTTTTTAAGATTTGGGTAAGAGAAATAATACTAAAAGTGATTAAATTCTAGAACATATTGCCGAAGGAAGCTGTGGAACATTCACCCTGAGAGAAGGGAAGATTCGATCACCTGTCTTAAGTGAACACAGCTTCAGGTATGCAGACATAAAATTTTGCATAGTTTTAAGGGTTCCACGGGCCACCTGCAGCCTATCCATGGACCATATTCTTAACAAACCCTATTTATTTTAGTTCTAATATTTTATAATTTTTCAATTCTCTTTCCTTCAAATCTTGACTATCTCTCAAGTCTTTCTCAGCTTCACCTCATCCAAAAACCTTTGTGGAAATGCAGAGATAATATATGTGAAGAGCACCTAGTATAGGGCCTGGCAGGAAAGTAGGCATCTATCAAATGCTGGCTTTCCTTTCGTGATTATTCCAGCCCACATGCTGTCTCCATTCCTGAATTTATAATTAAATTTATACTATTGGATTAACATTATACAGTTCACCAGTGTTTCTATTAATAAGTGTATTAGTTTTGTTTCCCCAGCTAGATAACCAGTTCTATGAGGATATTTCTCAGATCTTCCTTTCAAGACTGGAACTATTTTGACTCTCTTCTCCTGTGCCTGGCCATGTTCACTGCTTGTTTACTCTCCTTGATGAACTCATGTTAACTAGCTACAGTATTTTGCCACCAAAGTCTTCCTAGCTTAAAGTTTTAGAAATTGGCTAAAGCGATACTTCCTCCACCTGATCCCCAAGCCACATATCATGAAGTTCCTTACAGCCAGTTAGACTTTCGAGAAAAACTGCTCTTTATGCTGAGCCATCATATCTAAAGTTCTCTGGCCTCCAGGGCAAAATGCTGTCACTTTATTCAAAGAGCTGCTTGAGAGATGAAAGTAGCTAAAATGTACCTCTTTTGCAGAATGTTCTGAACTATATTACATCAGCCTCTTAGTTGAAAACAGTGGGGTAAACAAGCCTATTTTTTTTGTTCCATCCAGCTTCTTTTTGTTTTTGTCTTATATAAATAATACTTTTTTTCTTCTTGTAAAGGTTGTGAAAATTATAGCCAATTCCCCCCACTCAAGCAAACAGAATAAAAGACAAGCTATGGGAAACCAAGCATGTCCTAAATAAAGCCTGAATATAAACTTTAAACCAGCAACTAATCAACCTACAGGTGTTCAGCCTACAAATTATACCTATCTTAATTTTATGTTGAATAAACTTTTTAGCTAAAGAATCTCAAACCACAAAAATCAAATGAAACATTATCTTATTGTTAAGGATTCTGTAACCAGTCTTAATTAAAGAAATCCATATCAAGTGAAGAAGGAAAATACACACGCCCTCAACAGTCTTTTCACCAACTCCCAAGTGGCAAGACAACTTGTAGGTAAAAAAAAATTACCAACACAATGACTTAAAAATCCTTCTGGGAATCTTTTACTTTTGACTAAGAGTTACTAACACAGAAATTTTACATAGGAGAAAAGACCCATTACATTTTTTTAAAAGGTGTTATGAACGTTTGCAGCAAACCGATATTTAACGGAAATCTACCAAAGCTTGCAGTTTTGGTGCATAGATACTTAGTGGTTTTCTGTTGTGAATGTATTCTGATAAGTGGGGGTGGGTATTGGTACTTTCCTTGTAACATTCGTATTTTTTATTCTTCACAACATCTTATTAGGCCGATCATCTACTTTTCAGTATTATTGAACACATATAAATAGCTAAAGGAACAAGTCATGTGAGGTATCTACGTATTTAAAGAAAAGCCAGAAAAATATTGAATGATGTGTGTTATATAATCTCCCCATTAGTTACAGGATCTGATGAGTCTTTATAAATCATAATGCTCACTTTTTTAAAATTAACTTTTAATCTAGTCTTCCTTTTTCAGTGATAATTTAAAATCAATCCTAAATTATCCAAATATTATTTAAAATAATGTAATGCTAAGAAAGACTGTGACTTTTTGTAATATTATAGTGCTACTTTGAAAGACACTTTTTTTTTTAATTTAATAAGTAACTACTATATGCTTCACAAAAGCTGACTAACCTTTGTTAAGAGCTTTGTTAAGCAGCAGCTATGGAACAAAACTTTTAGCACGATATGTCCCTGCTCCCTGTAATCACGCTATATTTCTGTCATGTTGAAGCAAAAAATGTTCATCATTTTGTCAGCTCTGTCTGCAAAGCATAGAATTACCTTCCCAAGCTCCCGAGATTTATGCTTTTAATTACCTCCTATCTGCTTCACTACCCTCCAAACCTAAGAATCAATATAAAGTCTTATTTATGGGAAAAATGTAAAATGTTTGACAAAAGCAGGCTATCATTGTCTAGATTTCCATTCGATGCTATTGATTCCTTCTATTTTCAGTACCTTATTTCTTGACAGAATCAGTTGGTTTTTCCGAACTTACAATATGATTCATTTATCTAATAATTTGTACTGCTGAAAATCAGATGGAAACTTTGTAACTAGCTTTTCAGTTCCCAGCCCAGCAATGAGATTATTATCACAGCGGTATCACTCTATTTAATCATATGCTGCAGAGTTCAGTGTAAGTGTGACTTTCTCCAAATCCCCTTATTATAAACTCACTTTCCTGGGAGGATCAACTTCCATGGCTTATTTTGTTCTGAATGTGAGGCCACTATCAGAAAAGGTGAAACCTAACACCAGCCTAGGCACCAGTATTCTTGAAAATACACCCACACACACACCCCCTTATACATAATTGTATACATACAATATACAATTATATAGATATAAACATGGTGTACATTTATACACTAAAGGAGCTGCTATCTATCTCAAGGGCTTTCAAGAGAAATTCTGCAGATGTGTATGAGTGGCAGGCAGTAATTATGTTATATATATATATGTATTTACATGTGTGTGTGTGTATGAAGGAGGAAACGGTTAATCTGTAGAGTTAACACATGTGTGGATATTTTTTGAATATATGTGATGGTCAGGTGGGGAGGATCAAATACTGGAAGACGAATGTTCGAAGTTTTTTCTGGCATACCTGATAGGGTAAAGTACTATCAAATACAATGTCTGAAAATTTAGGAAATGTAAGATAAACTTATTTTTTTAACAGTATATTGGTTTGAGTTTCAGATAACATGCTCAATATGGGTTGCTTTTTTTTTTTTTAACCTTTTAGAGCTCTTTTCAAGTGAAGTACCTATGAATTTAAAGCAATAAATCCAGTTGTTAAGCTAAAAAAAGCTTAATGAAGAAATTATAAATATCAAAGAAAGGGAAAAGTGTGTTTGTTGTACTTTTGGGCTAGAGAAAGAGGGAGAAGAAAAAAAGAAGAGTTAGAAGAAAAGAAGATTGAGTAGAGATGAAAGGAAGGAGAAACGTGATGTTTTAGAAGAAAGCACAAGGAAAGAGAAACATTAGTAACACGCAGACAGAATTTCTAGCATTAAAAGCAAGCACTAAGCAGTCAACAGCAAAATGTGGAATCCCCTTATAAGAATGTTATATAACGACAAATAAAAAGTTTGATCCTTCAGAAAACTGGAGCAGGTGCCCTTACTGCCGAGTGTCTCTTCTGCTTTTGCTGCAAGGGACATCTTCAAACATGGTGTCTAATGGAGTTCCTGTTTCCCGGGCTGCATGGATTTCTCAGGAAGAGGCACAGCTGCTGCAGGGACTTGTTGCCTCACGGCAGCTGGTGGAGAAGTGGAGTTAGGCCTGGCGGCCAAGGAAGATGGAGGATCAGCCAACAGCACATACAAAGGGAGTTTATGTGGAACCCAAAGTTATGGCTTTCTCCCTAATCTCTTGACGGCTGAGGTCTCTGCTGATGACAGAGAATGGCAGGGCCTCTAGCAGAGACAGCACTAAGGCCTCCTAAATGGCACATGGTGGATTGGTGAGTTTGTTTATGCAAGACAGATAAGAGTTTTTATTATATTATATTAACTGCTAAACAAATCTGGAAGTGGGAACGAAATTAAAATCAATAAGAAAGATATGGGCAGAAAGACCCAGGAGGGTATGACTTAAATGACCTTATCCAAATGAAAACTGCTAAGATAACAGATGCAAAATGTATAGTGAGGTTGAACTGAGGCCGTATCATTTGCATGGCAACTGCAGTCATATGGGAATTGAGGGTGATTGTCGAAGAACACTTTCTGAAATTTCAGAGAGAGATTTATAGTAAAGAATAGGAGAGTCGGGTCACCCACAGACATGTTCACACAAATGTTTGTCATTCCACCATTTTAACTTCTAAGCCAATCTTTAATTTCCAGTCCATTTGTACTTAATCGCTCTAATATAAATCAACAAAACGGCATGAGGTCATCGCCTTATGTCTTCAGACATGAGGAAATAGAGCACAGCAAAAAGAATAGATGGCTAAACTGAGAGAGATAGAGATACTGAATAACCTAAAACTAGAAAACAAAACAAAGACAGACAACAAGAAAATCACAAACCCAGAGGTAGCAAAAAGCAAGATAAAATAAAGAAAATCCGAACCATAAGTAGTTCAAAGTTTATAATACTATTCAAAAGACAATACTGTAAGCCTGAAAAATCAAATGGGTTAGTTCCAAATGAGTAATGAAAGCCTAAGGAGTCAGGATTTAGGGGCATGGTATCTCATGCTTAATCAATTGTGGTATTAATTCTGAATACCAAAATTTCAGGGCCAATTCCTGAATTAGAGTATATAAAACTTGACTAAAAAGATCATTATGCTCTTATTTCAATTTGCCTATAAAGCATAAAGGATTCAGTCATATAGTAAGAGTATTTACAATAAATTCTGAGATAATAATATCTGTTTTTTATCAGTTAAGAGAATCAAGTTGCCCTACGTTTGTGTAAGAATCTGTTTAAGAATTTGATTTTCATATGATTTTGTGTAAAGATTTGATTTAGTGTAGGAATCAGTTTCTTTCGTTAGTAACAATTTCTTCTGTTACTATTCATTCTCCAAGGAATTGATACTAATATATGTAAATTAGAATTATTTGGGATTTGTCAACTTTCAACCTAGCCAAAACAGGAGAAAAGTTAGCCTCAAACATTTTTTTTAAAGTGCATTTTAGCTTATTTTCCTGGCAAGGCTTAACTCCAGAAATGGCACTTCCTAGCTAAAAGGTTAAAATTCAGATTTAGCCTTACCAATCTATGACCATACTGCAGTTGCAGTGTACGTCTTCATTGAGAGTAAAGAAACATTCAGGTTTAGGACAACTTCATTCCCTTATATACACCATGTTAGAGAATAAAAGGTGTTCAAGAAGAAACTAGGGATTGGGGTGCTGCACACATTTGTGCAAATGCCTGGGACTCAGTTGGAAAGCACATTATTCCTGGATTGCAGTGCTTGCTTCCTGGCAAAGTTAATGGTGTTAATTTGTAAAGGTTCATTTGGGAAATGTTTATGATTAGTGCTTGCTCATTTACATAACACTGTCTTGTGTAAATAAAGTTGTAGCCTTTTGCTTTTCAACAGTGGAGTTCTACTGAGATGATAAAAGCTGGACGAAGGGGGCTACAGAACCCTTAAAGTAGGTCACATTGAATTGTAATGCAAGAGGCCTACCCTGGTACATTTTACATGGGTAATGAAGAACTGCAAAATGCAGTCTGTTTACTGTGCAAATCTGCCTTCCAGATTTTTCAATAAACATATTTTCTATACTGAAAAAGTGAAGCCAATTCAGTCTCAGGCTGATTTAGAAATGTTATTAAAAAAATAAGGATGAGCATCTTCTTAATTCTTACATTAAAATGTAAATAGGGTAATTATAAAATAATAAACTCTTCCCCAAATAAAAAATGCTCAGTTTCAGAGCTCAGTTATGCAGATTATAGCACCATTACTAAACACTGAGAACATGCATATGTCACATTTGTGAATTTGCCATCCAGACTTTTGTGGCTTTACTGCCCAGAGTCTAAGAATGACCCAGAAATTTAATTTCTTTCTTTATTATCAACGGAGTTCTTGAGCAGTGACAAGGAAGCCGGTGGCCATATGCTTATGTGTGCACATTTGTCCATGTCCCTGTTAGTAAATACAAAGAAAATGGCTAACGTTGAATGGTGCTCAAGTCAAAGGCAAAACCTACTCCCACAGCAATTCTTGGGTGTAGAAAGAAAATTCTCACGCTCCCCCTAACCCCAACCCATGACACAAATACAAAACAAAATTCATAGTCATTCTTTCTGGATCTTAGCTGTTCCACTTAAAAGATGGAGGTGTTTATATTCTGTTGCCCTAAGAGAGATTTTTAATTATAGAGCTTGAATGATCCTCCCAATGATCATGTAGTTCATTTTAGGTCATATTACAGAAGAGGAAACTGAGGCCCACAGTAATGAATTGATTTACCAAGTTCAGAAGTTGTACTTAAACCCAGGTTCAAGGATTCTTAATCCAGTGTTCTACATCATGCTACCTCTCTAAGTTTGGGATAATGAAAATATAGAGCAGAAAACCTGGAACATGTTCTGAGAGGTTCTATATGAGGACAAACCTTAAATATTTTCATTTATACCACTTGCTAGTAAAAGTTGCTGCTGGACTCTGGAGACTAGTAAAGTGCTTGTCATACAGTAGAAGCTCAATAAATGCTCAGAAAATAAGTAAAGTTACATGAGGCAACATAATATAATAGGAAGAGCTGTGGATTTAAAGGAAAGAGAACCAGATTTGTGTGCTGTCATTTATCGACTATGAAAATCTATGAAATACCAAAAGATTACAAACAACCCAATTGTTGACCTAAAAGGAACTAGTTATATAAACTGTGGAATGTCTACACATAGACTACAGTATTAGTTTTCTATTGCTTTCATAGCAAATTATCATAAACTTAGTGGCTTAAAACAACACAAATGTATTATAGTTCTGGAGATCAGAAATCTGGCACGGGTCTTACTGGGCTAAAACTGAGGTGTCAGCAGAATTGAGTTCCCTTCTGGAGGCTGTAGGGGAAAATACAATTTCCTTGCCTTTAATAGCTTCTAGAGGCTGCCTATGTTCCTTGGTTTGTGGCCCCTTCTTCCACCCTCAAAGCCAGCAATGGCCAGTAAAGTCCTTCTTACGTTGCATCACTCTGCCTCTTCTGCTTCCCTCTTCTACTTTTAAGGACTCTTGTGATTACACTGGGCCCAGAGGATAATCCAGGATAATGTTTTTATCTTGAGATCATCTGATGAGCATCCTTACTTCCATCTGCTGCCTTAACTCCCCTTTGCCATGTATATTAACGGGTTCCAGAAATCAGGCCATAGACATCTTTGCCTACCAGATCTGTAAAAAACGTAAGGGAGTCTGGGCATAGGTTCATGCCTATCATCCCAGCACTTTGGGAGGCCAAGGCTGGAGGATTGCTAGAGGCCAGGAGTTCAAGATCAGTCTGATCAACATAGGGAGACACTGTCTGTACAAAAAATAGAAAAATTAGCCAGGTGTGGTGGTGCACACATGTACCTATAGTCCAGCTACTTGGGAGGCTGAGGCAGGAGGATCAGATGGGCCCAGGAATTTGAGGTTGCAGTGAGCTATGATGATGCCACTGCACTCTAGCCTGGGCAACAGAGCAAGACCCAGTCTCAAAAAAAAAAAAAAAAAAAAAAAATAAGCGAGCTCTCTATGTTCTGACAGGGAAAATTCTCCAGATACATTGTCACATAAAAAATGCAAGGCAAAGAAAAGTGTAAATAGTATGCTGCATTTTATGCAGAAAAGGGAGGAAATATGAATATACATTCACAGTTATATTTGTATAAACAAACCCTGGAAACATACAGAAAAAATATAAAAGTGGTTACAAATAAGGAATGACATGGAGGGTGGGAAGAGGGGAATGGGATAGATTTTTCAATGTAGTTTTTAAAAATTACTATGATATTGAACCATGTAAATATATGTTTTTCTTTTTAATTCAAGGGTTCATAATTGTGCCAAAGCTCCCATCATTCACTGGATATTCAAAACCTGTTGTTTTGAATCATCAACTTTGTTAATTTTCTCTTCTTAAATGAACTCTTCTAACAGGCAAATCCTCATTTGTCAGTTGCTTTGTATCAAGCAGTCTCTAGCATTGCTTTCGTGGACTTCATGAAATGCTGCATTTTTTGCAAAATTTTTGAAATTTCACTTTGAAATCTATATTATATTGTGAGATTTTTTTTTATCATCTGTCATTGCTGCAGTGAGAATGTTAGTGTTAAAGATGGAGCATGTCTTCAGGTGGGCATTCATTTTGCAAGTGGTCAGGTAAGTAGTGAATATTTTCATTTTATATTCATAAAATTATAGACTTTATTTTCCCTATATAACTGTAGGAAAAAGAAAGTTGAATAATAACTATGCAAAACTGTTAAATTTACTTGAATCTATTTCAGTATTTGTTATTCTGTCCATTCTTGCAAAAGTCCTTTATTTTACATTTAATTTAGTAGTAATATTGTGTTTTAATATATTTAGCAGTTAATCTCTATCATAAAATCTTCTATTTATAAAATATTTTGTGGCTTAAAATTGAATCATTGATTTTTTTTCTAGTCGGGTTTACTAAGGTATACTTTACATATAGTAAAATTCCTTTTTTAGGTATTCTGTTCTATGAGCTTTGAAAAACAGACAGTCATAATAACCACCACAACAATGAAAATATAGAGTATTTTCAAAAAAGTTCTTTCATGCCCCTTTGTGGTCAATTCCTTAACCTTACCTTTAGCCCCTGTCAACCACTGATCTGACTATCCCCATAATTTTGTTTTTTGCAGAAATTTACATAAGTGCAATCATACAGTATCTAGTCTTTGTGTCTAACTTCTTTCATTTAGCATACTGCCTTGGACATTCATCCACGTTGTAGCATGTATCCATACGTTATTTCTTTTTATTGCTGAGTAGTATTCCATTGTATGGCTATAATGCAGTTTGCTTTCCATCAGTTGATGGACATTTGAGTTGATTCCAGTTTTGGGCAATTATGAATAAAGTTACTTTAAAAGTACCTATGTATGAATATACTTAGAAGTGTAATTGCTGGTTGTGTGGGAAATGTATGTATAAGTGTTTTCCAAAGTGGCTGCTCCATTTTATATTCACATTAACAATGCATGAGAGTTCCAGCTGCTCTTCATCCTAGCCACGTGATGCTATCAATTTGTTTAATTTTCACCATTCTAATAGGTGTAGTGATATCTAATTGTGGTTTTAATATGTATTTCCTTGAGCCTCTTTTTATGTGTTTACTTGTCATTCATATTTCTTCTTTGGTAAAGTGCTTATTCAACTCTTTTCCCCATTTATCATCTATTATTGGGTTGTAGGTTATTTATATATTTTGTATACAAGTCCTTAAGCATATGCAAATATTTTCCCCAGTCTATAGCTTGTATTTTCATCTTCTTAACAGTGTAAATGTATCATTTGAAGAGTGAAAGTTTTGAATTTTGATGAAGTCCAATATTTTAGCCTTTATATGGTTCACACTTTTTGTTTCCTATCTAAGAAATCTTTGCCTAACGCAAAGCCAAATAGATTTTCTATGTTTCCTTCTAGAAGTTTTATAGTTTTATGTTTCTATTTATATGTATAATCCATTTGAATTAGCTTTTATATTTTGTATGAGGTAACAGTCAAGGTTTTTAAAAAAATTTGCATATGGATATCCAATTGTTCTAGCACTATGTGTTGGAAAGATAAGCCTTTCTCCATTGAATTGCCTCTGCAACTTTGTTGAAAATCAACTGACCATAGAGGTCCATGTCTATTTCTGGACTCTCTATTCTCTTCAATTTGTCTAATCAATGTGTCTACTATTTTTTCACCATTTTCACAGTCTTTATTACTGCAGGTTTTATATTTAGTATTCAAATCAGGAAGTGTAAGTCTTCTAAATTTGTACTTAAAAATGTTTTGGTTATTCTAGGGCTTTTTTTTTAATGTATATTTAAGAAACAGCTTGCCATTTTCTACAGAAAAAAACCTTTGGAATTTTGATCAGGATTGTGCTGGATCTATAGATCAATTTGGGGAGATTGAAATCTTAACAATATTAAAACTTTGAATTAACACTATATTTCTCAATTTATTTAGGTACATTTTGATTCTTACACATGGAGTTTCATCAGGTACCAAAAAATTTTCGTTGAACTTTTGATTGAAATTGCATTAAATATAATTTTATAAATCATGAAAAATATATCTCCTCTCTTCCAATGACTGTAAATTTTACTATGCTTCCTGTGGTAGAATTACCAAAACATCATCTAATGGTATATGCAAACAAGAATATTTGTTATTTTAGTAATTCAAAAAAACATTAATCCTTAACATACTCTTGCAAAATGGCCTCTGGGGTCAAGCAACTCAGGAAATATCACATATCCTTCAGATTCTGATTTACATTGGTCATTGGCTTTACTTGGTAACATTGCAAATATTCTAATATCATCTATTTTGCTTTCCTGTTATTTTATTTATACATTTTAAAATCTGCTTTCATAAAAGAGATTGATTTGTTCCCTTTATTTGTTATCTTTTTTTTAGCAGGATGCTCACGTTGACCAGAAAAAATAATTTATGAAGCTTTCCCTGTATGTTCATGTTCTGAGAAAACATAAATTACATAGTAAATTAATTATCCTCTCAGGTATTTAACAAAATTTGGCACCCACATAAAATGTAACACTTGATATCAAGAGTAATAACAATGGTTTTCTTCAGCATTCATTGCATTTTAATTTTTAAAAATATTTTCATATCATTTTAAAACCTTTTTTCATATTTTATGCTATTCAAATATTTTTGACAAGTAAATATAATTGGAGCAATTAAGTATAAAATGATACAGGTGAGACTAATTACTTTCATAGAGAAATTCTTAAATTTTTTTTTTTTTTTTTTTTTTGAGACAGGGTTTTACTCTGTCTTCCAGGCTTGAGTGCAGTGGTGTGATCATAGCTCACAGCTGCCTCTGTCTCCTGGGCTCAAGCGATCCTCCCATCTTAGCCTCCCAAGCAGCTAGGACTACAGGCATGTGCCACTACACCTGGCTAATTTTTAAAAAATTTTTATAGATATTGGGGTCTCGTTTTGTTGCCCACCCTGACCTCAAGCAATCCTCCTGCTTTGGCCTCTCCAAGTGCTGAGATTACAGGCATGAGTCACTGTGTGACGGATTATTTTTTATATTAACCACTCTCTGTTACCCTCTACTGGTTTTTAAATATGTATTACTTTCTAATGTTTTACCGTTACTTTACATTTTTTTCCAAATATTTCAATCCAAGGTTGGTTGAATCTGTGGATGTGAAACCCATGGATATGGGGAGCTGACTGTACTCTATTGCTTAAATTTTAAACATTGACCTCAAATCCCTTGGAAAACTGACACATTGAAATAAGTGGGGCTACCAATAGGTGTGGCTGCTAGAGAGTATGTAAATATGAAGAGATGTACATATTCAGACCAATCAGACTTTCAGCTTGACAAACTACAGAGAGCAATGAAAAGGTGATACTCACATCTGAGTTAAAGCGAAGCTGACAGACGTTACAAGAAATAACTTGTTTCTTCTTCGGGGGAATGGACACTCCAAATGTATGGTTAATGACTGCTTTTTGCACAGGGTCCATCTGAAGAGCAAATGATAAAACAGTCAGTTTACAACTTCAAAGGATAGACAATAGTGTGAGCAAATAAAAATAGCTGTGTTATTCCTTAAGGTTTTAACTTTTAGTTAAACAAGGATAATAAAGCATCTCACTCAATAGTGATATGTCTCCAGAAGTTAAAAATAAAAACAGAAACAAAAAACTGGTTTGAAATCATAACACAAAAAAGACCACAGGAGAATTACCACATCCCAAAAAATCTTATATTCATAAAAGGAGCCTGGAAAAACCTTAAAAGAATCATAAAACATGAAAACTTAAGATCCAAAGGTCAAAGTTAAAATTAACTTAGTGTTTTCCCTGTATGAGGCAGTAATACTTGAGATGGCCTCAAATGACCTTCATGACAATTATTATGGATATATTTAAGATTCTTAATTTTTAATTTATGGCAAAGTCATAAATGATAGGCTCTTATCACAGCATATAAAACACTGATCTTTATTTTAAAATAATTTATTAACTTTCATGTACTATAGATTGAAATTCATTCTCTGAAAATGCATGTCACAGTTGTACACTTAAATGCCTAAAACACATCGGTTAATACGCAACCCTTGTTTAAATATTGATAAAGTTAAGTTTTGACTTATAGTCTATGAATTTCCCCTTTTTGGCTTGTATATATCATACATGTTCAGAGAAATATAGAGATAAAAGTACTCAAACAGAAAAAGTACAGTACAAAGCCATTAAAACAGGAAAAGAAACACATCTATCTGTAGAGCCTATGAAAAGAAACACAGCAGTGATTCTCTTGTGCACTTCAGATAATCATCTCTAGCATTAACGTCAGACAAGTGGCAGTTCAAAAAACAATGCAGATGATGAAAAAAGCATTGCTTATAAACAGATGTAACATGAATGAGGAGAGATCTACTGACACCATCATCTAGGAAATCTCCTGAGGTTAGAGATTAAGATTGGATTAGTTGATATTTGATAGAGAGGAGAAATGAATACTATCTCTAATCATGATTATAAATCAACAAAATGCAAAATTAGCAATTAGAAGAACTTAAATACATTAGTAAAGAGGGTGGATTGAAGAGTCGTTGAATAATAAATGAGCCAATTTTTTTGCTACAAGTTTGAGACGGCAGGACAATGTATTCCCACTGCAAAGAACACTTACAGTGGTTGGGGACACTTAAAAATGTGAAGAGGGAGATTTTTGGAGTGATGGAACTATTCTGTATCCTAACTACAGTGCTGGTCATACAAATCTATACAGGTGCTAAAATTCATAGAACTATACACACCCCCCAAAAGTGAATTTATGTATGATAATTTAAAAAGTAAAAAAGAAAAAATGTTAAGAGTATTATGTTTACTAAACATAAAGTATAATTACTGAAAAATCTGGGGATTCATTTTTTCAAGGTCATAATTGATTGTATTAAATTTTATTTAATGAGAATAATAATAATAAAAAAATCTTGCATGGGGCAAAGAAAATCTCAAAAGTCAGAAAATAAAATCCTAGTTAATTTTCTTATTTTACCCACAAATGCATACAGTTAAAGCTATCCATTCATTTGCAAAATATGAAACTATACTTCCTAATACTTCCTAAACATGGCAAATCAATTTGGACAGGTTTAAAAATAAAATAGCCTAACTATGTTTGCAGGATGCCAAAACTATTCTATTTTGTAAAGTTAAAAAACAAGAGCATTTTATTGAGATAATTTCTATTCACACGCTCTGAAAAATATTACCCATCTGGTGATGTTTGAGCTACGTGGGATTAAACTGTATGAATATTTCCCAAACACCAGTTTTCAGCAAACAACTTTTGTTATTTTTGCCATGCCCATACACTGACATTTTTTTCTTTAACTTAAATTTGATTTAAATTAAAATAGACTTCTACAATACATAAACAATAATAGCCATGAAATCATAGTTTTAATGTACACTTCCCTATTACTTCTTTCAAAAAATACATTGAAAATTAACATTAAAAATTAAAATTTTCATCACTTAAAATAAATGCACATATCCTAGTTATTCCCATACAATATAGAAATACAGACAAAAGATAGATCTACAAGAATCGAGTTCCAAATTTTTAGTAAACCACGATATCTATTGACAGCTTCAACAAGACCTTTGAATATATGTTCCCTTTAAATTTTTGAAATTGTTAGCTGTCTAACAACTTTATTCTGCTCAAATCTCACATTTGTATCACATCAGCTCAAAAATATGCCATCGCGTTCCAGAGGCTGAGAGCTCTCTGTCCTGAAAGGTGAGTTGTAGTTGAGCACTCCAAATACAAACGCGGGCAAGTTCCCAGCCATCTGCTCTCCGAAAAGCAAGCTAAGGAAGTTCCTTCATGAAACTCTCACCAGAATTGGGTTCTCTAGTTTATATACATAATTCTGATTTTTCTCATAAAATCAAATACACACAGCCCTTTTACCCCTTCTTTGCTACCTGTCATTAACTCTTGCTGCCTTTCATCCTTTGAATGACTTATCACTAATCATATCAAAATTTTACCCTCATGTTTCTCACTTGGAACAGATTTTCTTTATTTTCCACTTGATTCTCTATTTCCTTATAGGTTTTGGGAAAAGATCCACTTTTTATTCTGGTCTAAATCTCTTTTCTCTTCTTCTGTTGTTTATCGAAAAATTCTATTAATATTTTTATATTCAAATGTCATTTGGGGGGACATGATTTAGATGAAAGAAGACTTTAAATGATATAAAAGAGAATATTCCATTCTCCACGTTATCTGGTATCTTGAAACACTCTCAAGCTGATGTTTTGTTTCAGTGTTTACCATCTGATGCAATAACTATAAATACCTGAGTCATTTCAATGGGATCCAGATGTGACAGCAACAGAGGTTTTCAAATACCTTTTTTTTTTAAAGTACAAACTGGTAAAACTCTAAAAATTTTTTCTTGACTGGCTCTGTGGTGCAAAGGATAGCATATTAGACTTCTAAATTTTTTCTTGGCATTCCTACAGTGCTCTAAAAGTTAGATAAAGTAACTATGAAATTAATCTATATTAACTTAAATTTTTCCATCCACTAGTTCGATGTCAGTTCTCCGTAATCATAATGAAATGTGTATAACTAAATCATTAGTAATTCTTTTATTCAATCACCAATTTTCAGGATGAATAAAAATATTCCCACAAATCCTAAAATGTGATAAATGCAAGTGATTCAATTTATTATAGTCAAAGCTATATGTCTATATCATAATGATTTCATGTGTAGAATACGCAGGTAAATTATTGGAGGTATTGCAATTGCACAGTGAATTCTCATTTTTAAAGATTCAACTGGCATTTCACAGACATTTGATTGTTAAAATGAATAAGTGCTTTCAAAAATATTTATTAAAATGCTTATAATATATAACATTTAAATGAACAAATTTCTCATTAAATAATATTAAATTAGTTCATGTTAGTTCACACTGCAAAGAACTGCCAATTGAGAAAATTATGATTTATTAGGAAATACTACTAAAGAAGCTTTTTTTTTAAGGAAAAAAAAAAAAAAACCCCTACTACATAGCTCTAGCTACCAATACTCCTTACCTGGCAGAATTTATTGGTCCCAAATATGCCTCTTCTTTTCTAAAAAAGTAAAAGTTAGAAGTAGTCATCTGGAATTTTGAGGCCAGCAAGCACAATTACATAAAAATTAAAAAAAAATCTATTTTCCTTGTTCTTCTCTGAGTACAAAGCCTGAAAAAGAGTTAACACTTGCCACTTTTTCTAATGAAAACCATGCAGAAATGAAAAGCAAAACCTATTAGTGCAATTAACTGGTAGGTAATAAAAATGAAAGATGAGGTTGTGGCTGTTACCAGGAATTGAGGAGGTAATTGGAGGCCATGTATGGACAAATTAACTACTGTATTATAGTACTTAGAAAATGAATTAATGAAGCTGGCCTTATCACACCATCTATCATATTTTCAATATCAAAATAAGAACAAACAGATTTCTTTGGTGTATTCACCAAGATTATGGGGACTACAAATCGGTGTGAATTTTTTAAAAGATCATTACTTTCACTGGGTATACCAAAAAGTAATTTACTTCTGCACAGCATAAGCAATCATATAAAAATATGCAGCTGCAAATAAAACCTAGACACAGAGAAAAGAGACAAACTGCAGTGCTGCACTACAGGTGGGATGAACCTAAGACGGGGTATGTGCCTATGTGATCAAGGGACTTGACATTAACACTAGATTATATTTAGACTCTAGATAATTTCGCTAGGTGGAAGAACTTTAGGCAGGAAAAAACAGAATTACAAACTTGTTAACAATCCCAATACCTTTTAAGAGGCCTGAAATTTGAGTTCTATCTTTGTAAGAGTCTTAAAATGATTTAACTAGCCACCCAGTAAGGCTGAGAATGGGAGTGAAATGAGTACTACCCCATTAAAAAGCAAAAACGATGGGGAAATCTCACCTTAAACTTAAGGATCTATTTTAACCAATGTTCTAAAAAGCATGCAGTAAGCACTTATCACTTACGCAATACAGGAGGCCCTGCTAGCTTTTCTACTAAACAGAAGCAGAAACCAGATTTTTGACTTTTAAAATTTCAAGCAAACATTTCTGGAGGCCTGATATGTTTCAGATGCTGTCTCAGACCGGATAGGGAGATGAATCAAACATGAGAAAGGGCATACTTTTAGGAGTTAAAAAGTGAAAAAAAGTAGTCCAAACTATTTAACTGGGGGCTGGGAAAATAAGTTGTCATTAAGCAAATAATGAGGCATGAGAGCCACAAAAAGATCTGTCTCCTGTGCTGCACCACTACTATGCGTTTTTTCCCCTTTTCTGATTTTCTCTTACTTCGAGCATCTAGTATGAGATGACAGTGACGTCAATGTGTTATCCTCCCAGGATATCTTTTTAATTCTTTTTTTCTAGCTGTGTAATAACAATAATAATATCATAGTAAGAGCAGCTTTTATTTATGGGGCTCTTACTGTGCACCAGGATCTATATAAAGGGATTATCTCATGTAGTCTTCACCACCACCACATGAGGCAGGTACTATTATTATTCTTTTACAGATGAGGCTTTGAGAGGTTCAATAATTTATCACCCTCAAGTTTGTAGATCTTGGAGCCGGGATTTAAACTCAGGTAGAAGTCTCTCTCCACGCTGTTCCCTGCTGCAGAACACTGCAGGCATGATGAGTGTCATGCATGGCACGGCTATAGGATATGGGCTTTGGGAAGAATGGATGAGTGTTCCTAGAACTTCTGTAGCCTGGAAGGTAGCTGCCTACACAAACTATAGATAAGGCCCCCTTGGTGGTTAAGTAAAAGTTTCCTGGAGAAGTGAGTCTGGTTTTTCTCTTTCTGACTTATTTCTGATGTTCTTAGTATAAGCTCATTTCTTCTTGTGCAACTTCAGGAAAGCCATAAATAAAATTTAGGCTGTCCTTTTCCCCCATTATAACCGTTGGGTTTGGACACAGAAAAAAAATGTTTTGGGGTTAGAGATTATATGTTAGCAGGTGGCAGTCATCATTTGCACCTGTCCTTGATTTGCTGCAAAGAGGACCTTAGCTACTAAACCTTTGAGACTTAGGGCCTTTTGGAAGTTTGGCTAGGCATCAACTTTTTAACTGTGATGTTATCAAATTACAGCAGTTCAAAAAGAATAACTTTTTCATCCCTTCCTTTTTCAACATCAGACTTATGGAAAAGAATGTGACAATAGGGTCTCATTAGGACTTCAAATATTCATGAAACAACACATTTAAAAGTGATAGCTGCATCACTGAAGAGCAATATTTCTCTAAAGTTACTTCAAAAATGGTTTTGCCTTTCATATTTAAATACTCTGACCACATGCTTGTATGTTAATGTTTTACTTTTTAAAAATCCTTGAAAACTTGAATAGAAACAAAACATATAAATATAACAAAGGCAATTTTTTTTTCTCTCAAAGATCAAGAAATACAAACAATTGCATATTATTGGCAACATTAGTTCAACCATAAAACTTGTACTATTTTGGATTTCAAATCAGAAATTTCAATAAAAATAAACCACATGGAACACTCTACTAGGAGTGCATGCTACCATGAGACCTGCATTTTTGCATCTGGAATATGTAAAAGCTGAGACTTGCCGTGAAAACACTTTCTGTCCTATCCAGAGCACCGGAGAGGGGTCCACCTGAAAGCCATCAGTGCTGCTGAAAGGAAGACAAATGGCATGCCACTCTCTCCACAGACTGTTGATTAAACCAAGGGTCAAATGTTTGGAAAAGCACTTCCCTCTAGAATCCCCTGCTCTTTGCTGAAACCTCATGCTGGCCATGGCTTGTAAAGGACAACATCAACTGTGCCCTCTTTCACTGGGATACAGTTACCCCAGCAGAAAGTTCACCAGCCATTCAGAACTGGCATAAAGGCTAACATACCGCAAACCATACCTCATAAACTGATAGATAGGTCCCATTATATCTAAGACCCAGACTCAATAAAGTTATCATTATTATTATTGCTCCTATTACTATTTTATCAAAATATTGTACATTTCTAAGTATTTTGAGGCTAGTTGACAATTGGCATCTAATTGCTGAAGAAATTAAATGGGACTCCAGGATTTTACCTTTTCCCACTTTTTCAGAGCCTCCCTAGTGGCAGTAAATATTCCCTATAGAAAATACAGGTGAAATCAGTCCAAAGATGAGGCAGGCTATCAGAGTAGACTACAGATTAGCATTTCATTTTTTTCCTCTGCTTTTAAAAAACTGTATTTAGAGAGCTTGATATATTTTGCTCAAATTCCATATTGTCAGGCCTCCTTTGAAAAGCTCTCAGATTCATCAAACTAGAGTTGTATATTCCATTGACAAAAAGGATGACTAGAGTCAGGAAAAAAACATCCTGTGATCCATTTTGAAAAGAAGACTAAAGTCTGCATTTTTCAGTCGTTTTTCTGGAGAAATTCCATCTTGGTTTTATTTTTGGGAATAATAAAAAAAACATACAGAATTCAAACAGATTTGTGTTTCTGCCATAAAATAATGTCCTTTTTCTAGATAACTCTGATAGTGAAAGATGCCACCTTTTTAGAGGTTAAGGGTTTCATACTCACTTTAAATATATAGTTCTGTTCTTGGGAATTTTTGCTCTTTTCCAACACATCCTACTTTTATAAATGTATTATTTTCAATTTGTTTATATTCACTACATTTTGCTGAAAAAATTATTTGTTTAACGAAAGTTTATTAAGTACCTATCATATACTGTCTTAGGAGCTGGACATACAGTGGCGAAAAAGCCTTCAAAAATCCAGCGTTCTAGTTGGGGAGACCTAAATATCTAAAGTAACAAACAAGACAATTTCAGAGTGTTGTAAGTACCATGAAAAAAATCAAATAGGAGAATGGGAAAGAAACAATGTTTTACCACAGATAATTCCTAAAAACATTTTCATTGCCTTGATACCCACTGTGATTCACATACTTTTACATGTAAAGCCACACCAAAAATGCAAAAAATCCTTTCCATGATTTAGAGAAGTCGATACAGAATCCAGAATCATGTAATTCGTAAAAACTGTAGACAAAGAGGCATGCTCCTCAGTTTTCAGCATGGTCTGTGAGATGTCTGCAGAGGATTTTCTTCAACTGCCAAGTACCAAGACAATAACTGATCTCAGAGCCACCACCAACAATATATTGCCAAGAAGAAAGGGAAACTAATTTCCATTTTAGAAGTTTTCTAAGGATGAGTTTAGTTTGCTAAGTACTAGGCACTACCCATCTGTAGACCTTCCTAGTGGGTTTCTGTACAGTGTAATTGGCCTGGAACATGGTGAGCGAATAGCAAAATGACCACGAGTTACTTCTTTTGACTTTAAAATAAATACATATTTTGTCTAAGATCTAATAGTTGTTTGTGAAGCTATTACAACAAAATAACGTTTTTCATCTTTTATACTTTTAAAACCTTAGAGAGTTGCCAAATGGTAAAAGCAAAAAAGCTAAAAGCAAATGGATGGGTGATTTCACCATCTACCTCTCTTTAGTGGAAACCCAGTAATGCTTTTGACAGATAATTTTTAAACTGTTCTGAGTAGAGAGAATAATTTTTAAGTTCTTTTCCAGACAGTAGTTATTTTGTTAATGGGAGATGCCATAAGATTAAACCTGTGTACCTTACTGAAGCCGAATGTCTAACTCTCACAGTAGAACCTTGTATGTAACAAATATGGTCAGTGCAAATGTAAAATGTTCCATTTTCTTGGCTGGCTCCGCATGCCTGGTGATTTTCCATGCCGCCAGGGATCAAGAGTGATGCAGCAAATCTGCAGTTATGCTGCTGGGTAACTTAAGAAGCCACATCAAAGGGCATTTCAAAAAGTTCAGTTTAACAAATGAGACTTTCAACTTATTTCTGCTATGGGTATGGGACTTAATTGAATGTTCATTCTTCCTTTGCTGTCATTAACGAACACATACCCAGCAGTGTTTTGGGTGTTGATGTTCCTATTCAAATTTTAGATGAGTAAACTAAAGAATTGAAATTATATTGCATGTGTATCCATATTCGGGTTAAAAAATGCAAATTGAAAGGTCTAATTGGTTAATGTGATGTATTGAGGAAACCCAAACCACCCTCAATTCCAATTGCCACTGCTGTTTTCAATGCAGGGAAAAAGCATTAAGGTAATGAGCTGAATTATGTCTCCTAAGGAAACCTTGTGCTTTTCTTTCTTTCCCTTCTTGAACAAACAAATGCTTAGACGTGACTGGAAATAATTAGGAAAGAGAAGTGTTTTTCCATCAGGATGTAAAGAAAGTTTTTGAAAGGGTTTTCATTTTGTCTTCAAGATTTGATGTTACTATAATTAAAATAATTTTTGGTCAAAGTATACATACAGATTTTAAAGATCTGCAACATCTTTCAAAGATAACATAATGAAAAATTCATATGATATTGTTAAATGCCCTTTTGAAGGAATATGAGAAAAATGACAAATTTTTTAAGAAAAATAAAAAACTACTTGGAATCTTTTAGGGAATTAATAAGAACTTACTTCTATCGTGAATTTTAATAGCTCAGAAGAAGAAATAAAATGATGATAAATAATATTAATATTTTTTGTATGTGGAAAAGTTACTGTCCTGAAAGTACTTATGTTTTTTTCTCAGTGAGATATATTCATATTTAAAAAATAAGAACAACAAATAGCTCAAAACATATATGGTTGACAATGAACTATGTCCCACAAAGATAGATACCAACAAAACTGGTTAGAGTACACTATTCTAGAAAAAGGAACTGGATTCGCCAAGAAAATCTAAATAAAATGGGCTGGGTTCTTACTATGTTATTTATATGATAGTACTGTGTCTCCTCAGTGTGAAATAAAACATGACATCATTTCAAGAATACGGAATACAGAATAGTTTTTCAATAGATGTGTAAAATACTGGACAAAATAGAGACTCATTAGAGGACAGGTCATTATTCCACAGCTTATTTGAAGAAAAAGATCTATTCTGAAGTTTGATAAGACAGGCCAAACATCTGAGATATGAGATAATACAGTTCTGGGGCTTTCCTTTTATTCTTTTTTAAACAGTGACTTGAAAATAACCCCAAAATTGTCCCCAAGACTAAACTTCCATAAGATAAAATTCAGTGCCAAAAATGTCTGAGAAGTAATTTTTAAAAAACAGAATTTTTTATTCTTTGGGAAAAAAAATGGCATGTGAGTAACCAAAGACTACTTGCTGATACTTACAGATGTAGTTTTTAAAACTATTGGTGCTAAATCTCCAAATCCAAGTAAGTAAGGATGTGTTTACTTGTTTTCTGGTAAATGGGCTAAAAAATGTCATAAGAGACTAGGGAAGTAATGAGCTTTCTTGATTTAAAAATCAATAAACCTCCTGAGCAGCCAAATGCATTAACTGACACCCTTTCAAAACCATTCTGTCAAAGCGAAGTTTGAAAGACTGTTCAGTAACTAATCAGATATATCCTGATGCTGAGGTCCATGATACAAATTAAAAAGGTGTAAGACGAAAAGAAAACCCCACCAGGCAGGAAAAAGTGCAAAAGCAGAAACCTGGACCTGTTTGAATATATTCTTCATTCCGCAAAGCTAAGTGGATATGAAGCGTTTTCCCTCCAAATGGAGGACAACACATTTCTTACCCTTGCACTAAGAAGAAACATGACAATTGAGGACTGGTAAAGCTCTAGAAAAGCAACAAATCTGTAATGTTCTATTCCTAAGCATTTTGGGCTCTTAATTCCCCCACTCACCCATTATACAGTGGTCAAATGTCAGGGATCATCTACATTTTTGAACTTTTTAAAAAATTTGTTTCAGTTTGAGTCCCAGAACCTCCCCCTTCCTTCACCTGCAAACAGAATCCTAACTGGAAATTCAATACAATAAAACACTGAAAAAACTGAGTTCTGGTTAAAGCAGGTAGGTTGGGCCCCAGATTTTTAGTCTTTCTCACTTAAAAAAATGAAAAAAGATTTACAGAATTTTAGTGACTTGCTTGAGCCTCCACATGTGGAAGACCAGAATCCAGATCTCCTTCTATATGGGTGCTAGACTTAGCAAATAGAAATATAAGGTGAACATTTAAAGTTGAATTTTTGATAAACAACAAATAATTTTTAATGTAAGTATGAGCTGTGCAATGTTTGGCATATTAATACTAAAAACATTATTTGTTTGGGCATCTGGTATTTTATCCTCAATTTCCCTCCAAGGATGCCACAGCTATATCAACGTTGATTCTACTAGTCCTCCTTCTTCTCATAGGTTCACCTTTTCACACTTAACATTGTAGGGCTTTAATTAAGAAAGTGGTCCCTGAATGGTTTTGTGGACAGGTGATATGGACAATATTTTATGTCGTATGTTCATCTTGCTATTGTCCTTTTTTACAAATGTATATGTGTACACATATTAGCTTTTAGTACTAGACATTTTTGGTTTAAATTTGTCTCTGCATTTATATTATACAAAATATACGACAGTTGTAAAGTAAAATAAAGAGCTTTAATAAAGTGCCTCACTCTGCTTTCTGCAGTGATAATTACTCTTTTAAATAAGGCTCTGTTAATGGTACAGCTTGACGTTCAACATTTGTCCCTTTGATTTATTATAATTATTCTTAAGGTGATTGCAAGGAGGCTATAGTTCAAACCCAAAGTAGTTTAAACTAAACTGCCTTTCTTTTCTTCTGACTATGTAAGGAAAAGCAGTCACTTCCAGGCAAAACTATTTTATTCACCAAATTTATGTCAAATATACACAAAGCCCTCTCTGCCTCTATATGTTCTGAAAAGAGCAACACATATGTAAGAGAAAAATGAATACAGCAAATGAAATCACCAAATTAAAAATGCATATAGTTTGCTTATATTTTGGCCATGGATATGGCACCAAGAATTCCTAATGAAAGAATGGAGAAAAACCCATTTGAACCATATAGCAAGTTGTCATTAAACACATCAAGTCCCTCAGTAACATTCACGAAAAGATTTAACATTATGAGGCAAAAATCATTTGTATTTATAATCTATCCACTCCTCATAAAGATTTTCAGAAATGTTTCTGAATTATTCTGCTTTGCTTTCTGAAATTCAATCTATCGGGATGCTTGGCCCTCCAAAGTCTTCACAACACTCGTTTGAAATTTTTATTCACCCTTCTGCCTCCCTGCAACCTCTCAAACTTTTACCAAAATTGAACAAATGCCTATACCTAACAACACGAGAAGTTGATACATCACTTTATTGAAAAGATTTTGTATAATTAGTCGGGAACAACATCACAACAGAAAATTATCACAGTATTAATTATCGGCAGTTATCAAACCACCGCAGTTCGATTGGCCCTCCCAAAGCTGGGGTTAAAAGCTGGCCTCCGGAAATCAATCACGCTCTCAGCGGAGAAGAATATTTCAGTGATACGAAAGCTGAAATGGAGACTATAATCTTTTGTGATTACCCTCGAGGCCGAAGCAAACGCAAAAAGGGAAGTCTATGAATTGCTGATAATTTCCTGTGATGACCGACTCCCAGGAAATTCTGATATTACCCTTGCACTGTAACAAAATGACAGTTCCCCAGACGCATAGCTTCAAAGAACTCCACATCTGGGTGTCACAATGCTTCTTCAGAAGCTACTCATCCATTAAAAGGGCCAGGTCTGTGAGGCAGCAGTGCTCTCTCTGAAGACAAAAGAGAGTCTGATTGCACAAGCAGTAATGAGCTGTGTGCTACAGGTTGTCTTTCTAGAAAGTTCTTTTCTGAAGGAATTGATTTAAAATGTATCACTTTAACCCACCCTCACCCCAGAAGTAT
>RJWJ010022096.1:0-27195 GCA_004363605.1 Indri indri | reverse complement strand
TTTTGAGACAGAGTCTCACTGTGTTGCCCGGGCTAGAGTGCCATGGCATCAGCCTAGCTCACGGCAACCTCAAACTCCTGGGCTCAAGCGATCCTTCTGCCTCAGCCTCCCGAGTAGCTGGGACTACAGGCATGTGTCACCATGCCCAGCTAATTTTTTCTATATATTTTTAGTTGTCCGATTAATTTCTTTCTAATTTTAGTAGAGACGGGGTCTCGCTCTTGCTCAGGCTGGTTTTGAACTCCTGAGCTCAAACAATCCACCTGCCTCGGCCTCCCAGAGTGCTAGGATTACAGGCGTGAGCCACCACGCCCGGCCTCTGCCATATCTTTTAATGAGTTTTCATTTTTACCGCCGTGTTCATTTCTGCAGAGCTGTGTCAGAGGGTGTAGTGATTAGTGTTGTCTGCATGCTTCTTCTTAATAGCATCCCTTTCTTGTTTTGTGGTTACAGTAGAATCTCACTTTGCGCATGTTAATGGCATATTTTTGGTTTTGTTTAACTTTTCGTCTCTCGGTGCTTGTTTATTCTGTGGTGTTTTCCTCTGGGGTTTTGGTCTCTGCCTTTCATTTGGAAGCTCTCCTCAGAGGTTTGGTGGTCCTTGCTTATCTGCTGTGTGGCAGAGGGACTTGAAGTTCTACACACATGGGCCTCCCTGGACGGGGAACCAGCTAGAATGTTTCATTGGGGATCTTCTGCCCTTTGGCACTTTTTTCTTGGACTGATCAGATTTTTCCGTAGAGAATGTTCCGAATCTGCCCAGATCCAGGCTGGGGTTCTGAGAGCTTAGGGGAGGAAAAGAGGCTGGGACGTCTGCCCCCCACCCCCACCCCAGTAAAGAACCCTGATTTTCAGCTGCACTGGTGTCCCTCAACCCAGAGACCACCTGTTTTGCCTTCTCACCAGTAAGTCACCAGTTTACTGTTGATTTGGTTACTGCTTGAGTTGTAGGGAGGGATCTGAATGTGTCCAACTCTCTCCCTCCAATTTTAATCAGAGCAATTTCAGATCTACAGCAAAGGTGCATGAACAGCACAGGAAGCACTCATGTGGCCTTTTGCCGACTCACCGGTAGTGTTTGGCCACTGTTGCTCTCTATGTGTGTTTTTTTCTGAATGCTTTGAGAGGTTGCAGATATCATGACATTTTACCCCTAAATACTGTCATCGAAGAACAAGAACAATCCCCTACAGTTTTCACATGCAAGAAATTTACTGTCATACTATTATATACAGTCCATATTCCCATTTTTTTCATTGTCTCCAAAATGTCTTTTACAGGTTTTTTTTAAATGCAGGGTATATTCAAAGATTATGTATGTATTTTATTGCCTCCTTGCTTTGTTCTTTAATCTAGAATTATTCCCCAGCCCTTTTTTTTGGGGGGGGGGATGGAGGGTATCTTTCATGACGTTGACTGATTTGAAGAGTTCAGACTAGTTGTTTTGTAGAGTGTCCTTCAATTTGAACTTGTCTCTTTCCTCATGATTAGCTTTGGGTGATACTCTTTTTTGAAAAATCAGGAATACTGCATTGGCCATAAATGGTCATATCGTAAGGCACATGAGGTCACTTTGTCCCATTGTTGGTGATGTTCAGTTTGATCACTTAAGGTAATGTCTTCCAGATGTCACTGTTGTAAATATTTCTTTCCCCAGTTGTAATGAAAAGTAACTCGTGGAGAAGTAGTGAGTAAGTAGTATGTGGAATGGTATCTAGTTTTTCCCCCACAGCCTCGCACCCTGTTGTTTTAGGTTCCGTTGATGATTCTTGTCTGAATCAGTTATGACAGTAGTGGATAAAAAATGGCAATTTTTGTAATTTTGTTATATGCACTACGTTTAATAAATGACACTATTCTAGGTGGCCGGGGAAGGGCGAACTGTCTGGCCAGCCACGTGCTTCTCCGAGGTGCTCAGGGCCTGGGCGGCTGGACTTGGCACCCAGTGGGGAAGACATGGAAGGAATTTGCATGCGACAGCTCTGCAGAGTGGAGCTGGAGGAGCTTTATTTGTGCGCAGAGGCACTCCTGAGAATGACTCAGATTTGATTTCACACCAAAAAACTGTAAGAGGATAGAGGCAATTGTGAAAAACCATCCGGAAGGGCAGGAAGCAGCAGCTGTGCTTCCAGTCCTGGATTTAGCCCAGAGGCAAAATATGCGGTTGCCGGTCTCTGCTGGGAATAAGGTAGCAGAAGTTTCACAGGTACCTCCAGTGAGAGTATATGAAGTAGCAACTTTTTATACAACATGTAATCAAAAGCCAATTGCAGAGTATCACATTCAGGTCTGTACTGCTTGCATGCCTTGGAACTCGGACAGCAGCATACTGGATGGAGGCCATTCAGGAAAAGCGTGGAATAAAGGTTAGGGATAGTACACCTGACACATTTTTCTCTCTTATAGAGGTGGAATGTGTATGGGCCTGTGTAAACACACCAGTGGTTCAAATAAATGGCAACTACTATGAGGATCTGACACCTAAGGATATCGAAGATATTATTGATGAGCTCAAGCCTGGCAAAATTCCAAAATCTGGGCCAAGGGGTGGGTGCTTCTCTTGTGAGCCAGCTGGAGGCCTTCCCTCTTTGACTGAGGCACCCAAGGGACCTGGCTTTTGTGTGCGAGCAGGCCTCCCACTTATATCCAACTGTAAATATGTCACTGGAGATATAAAATATGAACTTCCTATTATACAAAAAATAAAATATAAATGATACTATTCTATGAAGAGCTGTTCTGTTTTCTCTTCTTTATTTTCTAGCACTACGAGTTGCTCCAGGCTCATCTTGTACTTGCCCTGCCCCAGCCCTGGGGGCAGCCACTTCTCCAAGGCAACCTGCTCCCTCTGGGGGAAATGGTGCTGGGAAGCAAAACTGGGCATTATCTCTGCCCTTCCTCACGGTGGGGGGGCGGGGGGGCGGGGGATCTACTGCGCTGCTGTCTGTAAATAGAGCTAGAAACCTTTTTTTAAAAAAAATCAGAAGTTCATATTGATTGATACTTGCAACACTAATCTACACTTAGAGTTCTTCTCTCCTCCCATTTCCTGTTTGTAGCTCCCTTTCCCCACTGTGGAACCCTGGTCCCAGCCTCATCCACATTTACTCATTTGGCCAGTCCTACAATACACGTGAAGTAGCCTTGGAATTACTCCTCCTGCCTACCAATAGCAAACCTACTAAGTAAATGTCATGGTTTCTTTGCAGTTCTTGCTGTTGCTGCACTGTTTCCCCGCCGAGGGTGTATGGTCAGAGTTCTTTAGTCCAAAGTCCCTGGGATCCATTCTGTCTTGTCTTCTGTGTGATGTTAACATTCGGTTCTGTTTGTATTCAGTTTTAGGACTTTGCTTCCTCAGCTTGTTGATTTAAGTTATTTTTAATTTTTTTATTGAGATATAATTCATTTCCTATAAAATTCACTGCTTTAAAGTATGCAATTACATGGTTTTTAGTATATTTACAAAGTTGTATAATTGATTTTTAAAATTTTATTTGTAAAATGTATTAAATATAAGATTCAAGTTATAACTATATGAAAAACACACTCTCTTCCTATCCTTCACCCATTAGCAAAAATAAGCAAATATATATGTATATTTTATTTCCTCTTTCTTTTTCCTGCTCCTTATATAAAAAATTATCTTACTGTGCATACTATTTGCACTGTGATTTTTTTTTTAATTAAAAAAAAATCCTCGCTATCACTCAGTATCAATTCATAGAAAGCGTTCTCATTCTTTTTTACAGCTATATTGCGCCCCACTCTAGGGACCTACTGTGCTTTAACTAGTCTCCTGCGGATGGGCCTTCCAATTTTTCCCGTTATTTTGCTATTAAAAATACTACCACAGTAAATAACCTTATGCATATATCTCTCCACCCCTGAATTGTTGGAGATACATCGTCACTATGAATTCTAAATGTGGGATCTCTGGGTCGAAGGTATATGTAGATTTGTTAAATATTGCCAGATTCCTAATTTTTCCGCTTTCCCAGCTGTTGGCCTAGGATTTAGCTTTCTGGGCTCAAATGAGTTTACAGTGATTTACTTCTTTTTTTTTTTTTTTTTTTTTTTTTTTGGAGACAGAGTCTCACTCCGTTGCCCTGGCTAGAGTGAGTGCCATGGTGTTAGCCTAGCTCACAGCAACCTCAAACTCCTGGGCTCAAGCGATCCTACTGCCTCAGCCTCCTGAGTAGCTGGGACTACAGGCATGTGCCACCATGCCCGGCTGATTTTTTTCTATATATATATTTTTAGTTGTCCTTTTAATTTCTTTGTATTTTTAGTAGAGACGGGGTCTTGCTCTTGCTCAGGCTGGTCTCGAACTCCTGAGCTCAAACAATCCGCCCGCCTCGGCCTCCCAGAGTGCTAGGATTACAGGCGTGAGCCACCGCGCCCGGCCTACAGTGATTTACTTCTAAAATAAGATAGTTTTGAGATGGACAAAAGCCAAACTGGGTAAGATGCTGGGACAACGGGCAGACTGATACGTGTGGTCACCCTCTCTGCATCACCACGCGTCCTCCGCTGTCCAGTCTTTAGAACGTCGTCATCCTCTTTCCTGCTCTGTTTGTCCTTGTGACCACATGCCTCGTAAAGAATATCGTTATTGCTGTTGCATTGGGTTTTAGGAGAGACTGGAGATGAATGAATGTGTTTGTTCAGTGTGATGTCTTTAACCAGAAGCTTCAAAAGTGTTACTAATCTGGAATTTTTATACCTAAAGAAACCAGTCATGCATGAAGATAGAATTAAGAAATTTGCGGATATGGACAGACTGAGAAAGGTCGCCGTGCCCTTTCTTAGGAAGACAGTGGAAGACGTGATCTTGTGAAAGGAGAGGATAAAGCGGGGGCGAAGGGGCCTGGGATAGGGAAGGACTTGGGGCAGGACCATGGCCCAGCCTGGGGAGCGGCCGGTGCTGACTGGGACACAGGGCTGGGGGGTGGGGGGCAGGGGGAGGCCTGCAGGAAGCAGAGTGCGAGAGGGTGTTTGACAATTCAACAGTTTTATTCCTGGCCTTTATCTATTGTGGTGTCTGGAAAAATTAGTGGTAGAAATACAGAAAACTAATTTAAAGATTGATGCAGATATTAACTTCAGGAAAAAGAAAGTTGTTAGAGAAATGAAATAACCTTGGTGTGCTCACTTACATTATTCCTTTAGTATACTGGCTTTAATCATGAAATGGATTCTCTGTTGGAAGGTGGGGTACAGAGTGTGTGTGAACTAAGTCTTACCTGCCGTAACAGTACGTAAGTGGGCAACATTTAAAATGGATAAAACTAGTCCCCAGTGCTAGAAAATACGATGTAAGTACCGGAAGAAATAAGTGAAAAGGATGGCCCTGGGCAAGGGACTGGCACAGGCAGCGGGGTTTTCGGTTTCATCTTTCAGTCTGCATACACGGGAATTAAAAAGACCTCAGGTGATGGTTCCTGCTTGTCAGTCCACTTCTGTCGCGTCTCGGCTGGCGGTTGAGACCCAAGGCCACAGCT
Organism: Indri indri; assembly: GCA_004363605.1. NCBI lineage: Eukaryota > Metazoa > Chordata > Mammalia > Primates > Indriidae > Indri > Indri indri. The sequence continues at coordinate 21,694 of RJWJ010022096.1, read as the reverse complement.
TGAATGTGTCTTAGGACTCTCTGGTGGCTTCAGCTCCTGTCATTGGCCCATAGCGGGTTTTAAGACATTCCCTCTGTGAATGTCCCTCTTTTGCCAGAGATAGTCCTGGACCCAGGACCAACAGGAGGGAGGCAGGTTTTTGACGTGGAACTTGCAGGGCTGTTGTTTTGCAGTCATATTGTGGTAGGTTGTATGTTGTCTGTGTGGGTATAAAATGGAAACACAAAGGCGCTTGTGCTGGTGTTTGAAACTGTGGGCATGCCCACTAGCACGTCTCCGGCCTCAGTCAGTGACTCAGCAAGCAAGGCGGCCCTGGCCCAGCCAAGAGGAAGAAGAATCAGTGTGAAGAACGTGCACCAGGCTGGGCGCGGTGGCTCACGCCTGTAGTCCCAGCACTTTGGAGGCAGAGGCAGGAGGATCGCTTGAGTCCAGGGATTTGACACCAGCTTGAGCAACATAGTGAGACTCTGTCCCTAAAAAAAATAAAAAAAATAAAAATTAGCCGGGTGATGTGCACCTGTAGTCCCAGCCACTCAGGAAGCTGAGGCAAGAGGATGGCTTGAGCACAGGAGTTGCAGGCTACAGTGAGCTGTGACGACGCCACTGCGCTCTAACCTGGGTGACAGAGTGAAACTCTTATCTCAAAAAAAAAAAAGAACAATGGCAATACCATTAGGAATTTTATATTCATGGTTTTCTGGTTTTAGAAATTATGTTTTGATAAACAGGTGTTATTAGACTTAACAACATTGGGTTTTTGACCACAATTCCAGACTTGTTTTTTATAAAGTAGGAAAGTGACGTGTGTTCTGACAACTCAGAGGGCTAAAGAGGCTTGATCATCTCGCCCTCGCCTATGTTTGGAGGAGTTACAAGCTCATCTGGACCCTAAAGCCCTCTGTGGGCAGGGTTTAAATTTCTAGAAATACAAGTTAGAGTCACTCACATTTTGTCCTTTATTTGCAACTAATCCTCCTTTCTGGCCAAACGCTGTTAGGAAGCCAGCCAGTTTCCTCGTTGGACGTGAGGCTCCCCTGCACCCCCAGCTCTTACTGTGTGGTTCCAGAGGCAGGAGGGGAGGCGCACAGGCAGGGGGGCCTGAGACAAGCAGATGTGGCTTCGGGAGCTGCAGCTGCGAGCGAGAGGTGGGGAGGCTCAGGTAGGGGGCCCTGGAGGAGGAGGCGGCCCCCCTGCTCTTATGTTCCACTTCTGACCTGGAGTAAGTCTTCTGCTCTTCTGAGTCTGCTTTTCTCGCCTGCAGGACGTTTCCCTTTTCCTCGGGTTTTCAGTACCAAGTCAGCCATGCTGTCCCCTCCCTGCTTCAGGTCTCCTTCTGTGGGCTCCCATTCCATCTTCACAGCCAGGGCTGCTGTGAAGTCTTGGTGAGGACATCTAAAGAGAGAAGAGCTGTTTTTCTAAAGCACCAAAGAACAGCCTGACTGTGGGGCCTCAGGGACCATTCCTCTTCTGCTTCTCCAGATGTCAGGGGTGGGCTCGGGGTTGGGTTATGCACTTGAACTTGTCCCCATCCCAATCACGGGGATCAAGTGCTTCCCTCTCCAGTTGCTGGTGGAAGAGGAGGGTGTGGCCTCTGCTAAGGCGGATGGGATCTTTTGCTGTTTTGTTCCCGGCCGCGTTCCCCATGCCTGGGACAGTGCCTGGCACACGGAGAGGAAGAGGAAAAGCTGCTTTGGGGTCTGTGTCCTGGACAGTGCTCCGGGGCTGGCTGCACAGGGGTGGGCCCAGCGGGCAGAGCTGGGCCTGCCCTCAGGGAGAAGAGGAAGATTCTTTACTGTCAGAGGTGGTCCTGAGATGTCCTGAGGGTGCTAATAACCCTGTGCGCTGCCCACTCCCCAGACTCTCCCCCGGGTCACTCAGGGTCCCTGTCCGTCCATCATCAGCATCATCCCGTTGGCCAAACCCTTCCCCTTCTTGCTGGCAAAGGCCTGTGTCTGTGCTGGTGGGTTTTCATGGTGGGCACAGACGGCGTCGGGTAGATGAGCGGGTGAGGGGTGAATGTGGGCGTTTGGGTATGAAGAGAGATGACAGACAGGAGAAGGGCGCATAGTCGCCACCTGAGCCAGAGAAGCCTGCTCAACACAGACTAGCTTCCTTTACTACCATTTGGCCTTCTGGTTACTTTCCTGAAATATTTCTCCCAGTGCCTCACCCCAGCCTGCAGATGGCTTCTCTCAAACTGTCAATGTGCACCCAGCCTGGCCTCTGGTGCCCATGTGACCGAGTGGCAGCTCTCTCTGTTACCTTTTCCCTCCCTCCCTCCCTCCGCCCTAGATTCATCTGGTGGCTCTGTGAGCAGTTTCACCAGGTGCTGTGCTTGGTTTGGGGACGAGGCCGGGGTACAGAGTGGAGCTGCAGGTCTTGCCCGTTGAGCAGACAGAAGGAGATGTGGAATTTAGGGTCAGTGACATGTGCTCTAGCCACACCCAGGCTTGGTTATGCAAGTTATTTAATGCACCCTTTCGTAAAATGAAAAACAATGCAAACAACCCCAAACTTGTCCCAGATGTGCCTGCCTTTGCCTCTGGGGCGACTCTTCTCCTCCCCCACCCCCCAGCTTAAGTGCAGCCACCTCAGAAGTCCAGGGGGCTCTTCGCTTCTGCAGCAAGTGCTGACGCCTGTCCCAGCAACCCTCCCCTGCCTGCCTCCCTGTGAGGGTCTTGTGCTGTGGGCTGCCCTGCTTAAGAGCAGCGGGTGAGTCCTCCGGAGCGTCGGATGCTGCAGGTGGCCCAGCCCAGGACACGGGGTGGGGGCCCTCCAGTCCTAGAGAGCTGATCGTCCCCCAGGGCTAGGTGTTTGCAGCGTCAGGCCTGTCTTGGTGTCAGGTTCCTGTCCCAGACTGGCAGCAACATCTGAGATCATTATATTGCATTTTGGGGTGTTGAGGTACCTCCAAGGGCACCTGCACTGAAAACACACAATGAGGCGTTGAAGATGCTTCTCCCTTGGAGGGCCTCACTTTGTGTTGAAGATACTCAGACGCTGGTAGCATATTCTGTATTTCAGAGTGATTCTCAGTCTCACAGCAACTGGTCCCTGTCGCGTGCCCCAGAGAAGCTATGGAAATACTCTTAGTGACTGTTTTGTGGGTGAAGGAAGCAAAGCATCTAGGGTTTTAACTTGCCCAGGGTCTCAGAAAGACATGATGAAGAACACACACAAATTTTTGTGCAAGTTATTTACTGCAGCCTTTCGTAGAATGAAAAAAAATGCAAACAACCTAAACTCCAAAGCATAGGGATTCTGGTACTGAAAGCAATCGATTCCCAGAACACTGCGCAGCCATCGAAAGGAAGGTTTTAAGCCTATTTAAGAAATGGAAGGCTGTTTATAGCCTTAAGCTTACAGAACAAGTCATAAAATAGAGTATTTGATGTGATCCCAATATATTTAAGGAAGAAATACGTTTTACACAAAGTGGAAAAAGAGATGGGAGGAGCAGACCCTCATATAGAAAGGGTTTGTTGCCTTTATTGTTCGTTGTCTTTTCAAACTTCTGTATTGCTCAGATGTTTCACATTGGATATTTTATAATGAGAAAAACACGCAGCCTATTTATTAAATAAAGACCATGTCAGAGTCCGTGTCGCTAGCAGAACCAGCAGCCGGAGGAGCTTGTCAGGTGGGGCGGATTGCCAGCCTTGGGGTCAGGGGAGGAGGCTCTTTAAGAGGCCACGCCCCTGCCGGAGTCTCTGCCTCAGGCTGGCCTGAGGGAGCTGAGGGCCCCCTCCCCCCCCCAATCTGTGGCCAAAGTGTGCCTGTGGCAGGTGTCTGTGTGCAGCCATGCAGACCGAGTTTGTCGCCCCGTCTGGCCTGACCTTGCCGCAGGTGCTCATCACCGCGCATCCGGATACACCTGTGCAGGCAGAGCGGCAGGTGGAGGGGCACCGCCTGTGCCTCTCTCTTGCTCCTTGGCCTTGGGCAAACCACCTCCCTCCTCTGTGTCAGTCTTTACCTGCAGAGGACTCCAGAGAGTGTGGAGGAACCGACCTGCAGATTAATAGATCAATATACATAAAACTAGACTCGTTCCCCATCTTCAGCCTCCTGCTCACACCTTCCAACCACGCACTGAGGCCTGCTGCACACCAGGGCCTGCGCTAAGGCCCTGGTGGCCTTGGGGGACGGACAGACAGGTGGACGTGAGGTGGCTCAGGTCCCGAGACGAGCACTGCGGAGGAGGGTCGTGCACATGGGTCCCCCTTTTACCAACAGGGGAGGCTCCCAGGCCAGCGGTGGTGGGGGAGGGGCAACCTGGGCTCTGGCGAGAGCTCCCTCGGCCGGCATCGGGCATCCAGTGGCACTGGAGCTGCTGAGGGATTTGCAGCAGGGACAGCTGACCGTTGGCCGTGCTGGCAATAACCAGTTGGAAATGCAATGATAGAGACCCCATTTCACAATAGTAATTATAAAAAGACTGCCAAGGCATAATGTTAACAAGCACACGTGACCCATGTGAGTGAATGATAAAGCTCTGCAGAGTTCTAAGAAAAAGCCCGAGTGACTGGACTGTGTGCTGCCGGTCCCGCCCCCCAACCCTGCCCAGCCTGACCCGTGCTGCCCCTGAGCTTGGCACTGGCTGGAGGGCCACGCTCGGCTGCGCGAGCGGGACTCACAGCGCACGTCTCCTTTGCTTTCAGAAGTGACCGGAGAGGTGCGTCCTTACCATGGGAAGGAGGCCGTGGATCCGCGGCAGGGGCGGGCGAGAGGAGGTGACCCCACGCACTTCCACGCGGTGAACGTGGCGCAGCCAGTCCGCTTCAGCAGTAAGTTGCAGACCTGCCCCGACGGGGACGCCCTCCAGCACACGGCCTGACTGCGCCCTGGCTCTTGGCGCCGCTGCTGTTTGTGAGGGGTTGGCTTCCCAGACAGCCCTTCGAGGGGGTTGGGGAATGAGCGAGGCTGCGCGCTGACCTGCCCAAGGCCACCCAGCGCCTGACTTGAGCCTGGGGGAGTCACTCAGGCGGCTTGTTTTCACAAAGTGGCAGCCTTTGGGGCCCTTGACGCTGCTGTAGTTGTATGGTTCCCTTTATAGATGGAGAAACTGGCTCTGCAAGATGAGATTAGGTTCAGCTGATGGGTTGGGAAGGCTCTGCCTATGTTTTGTTTTTTTTTAAATTTTCTTTAAGGTAATTGGTTATTTAATGAATTACCTATGATATTAAAATTTTATTTTGTTTTTTTTTCTATTCAAGAATTTTGAGGATAAGATGTTTAAATTGTATAGGTACATAACAAGATCAAGGGAGGCTGAGGGGAGGAAAAGCCATGGCTGAAGTTGCCCATCCCAGGCAGACCTGCGCAGGTGTGGTGCTCTTGGGTACGCTGGTAGCCCTTGACCCCAGGGCAGGCAGAACTGACACCTGACATGTCTGCTGCCGTGCCCAGGGTCTGTCTGCTGTGCTGGTGCTCGGCCCCCAGCCTCCCAGCAATAGGGAGCACCTCAGCCTGTGCCCACTGCTGGCAGCCGAGCTGCAGGGGTCTCTGCCCGGGCGTGGCACTGTCACTGGCGAGTTCCTGGGAAGTCCCCAGCGCTCGTCACAGCTCCTGCCACTCCTGCCCCTCGTGGAGCCGCAGTTCTCTGTCTGCTGAGGCCCAAGTGAGCTGCGGGTGGTGTGGGCCAGCTGTCCTCTGCACCCAGCTTTGCCACGCAGTATCCGGTAACCCGCGGGGATCCCGCAATTGATGGGTAGTGCATATACTTGGTGAGTGAGGAAGCTGAGGCTGAGAGGTCACCCAGCTGGAAGGGGTGGCTCCAGGGCACAACCCTGTGGGGTTCTCAGCTCCGTGTTCTTTCTTCCCATTGCTGTCTGTTTAATTTCGAACAGGTAATAATCCCACACAGTTCAGAACACAGAAAGATGCATCTGTAAAAAAGGAGTGCTTTCTTCCTCCAGTGTCCCCGGCCAACTGGTTTCCCTCCCCAGAGGGTTTCCTCCGGGCCCGGGCGAGATGGGAAGCCTGGCGACCAGCTGCTCGGGCTGTCCCTCCTCACCTCTCCACGGGACGGAACAGAACCACCTGCCAGGCACGTGGTCAGGGTGACCACGTCCATGTGGGCACTCAGGAAACACGCGGCGACTGTGCTGCGCTGCGCCCTCTCTCCCAGAGCTGGTTCCTTGTCCACACCTGAGGAGCTTTCCTGCGCACTCAGGGCGCAGGTGTCCACAGCGGGTAGCGCCGTCCACCTTGCAGCCAGTGCATGCAGTGCCTCGGCCCTGCCTCCAGCTCGGGGGCCAGAGCTGCCACTTCCTCTCCCATAGTCTGTGTGCCTTTGTTCAGAAGTCTCACACACACACACACACACACGTGCTCTAAATAATAAAAACATGAGCGTAAGTCTCCAAGAAATTTTACTAGTTCCACAGAATGCATTAAAAAATGCATTGTTTTAAACGACTGGCTTTGCTAAAAATTGTTACTTTTTTAGTGTACTAATAGGAGGTACCCAGCATTTGAAGGTTGTAGATTCTATCAGACAGGTTACTAATGTTCCTTAAGGTAAGCTGTAAATTACCAGGCTTTCCCTGGCCCGAGGGGCACGTTGAAAGGTCAAGAAAAGAGGAGACACTGGCTGGACGCAGGGAGGCGGAGGCTCGGGCTCCTGCTGGTCCTCAGCTTTACGGCTGGGGCAGTACCCAGACCTCCTTTTCTCCCCCATGGAGGGCAGGGGCCGGTCACACCGTCTCAGGGCCCTGCCAGCTGCAGTCTGCTGAGCTGCTGTCCAGGGCAGAGCTGGCAGGAGAGGCCGGGAGGGCCGGGTGTCGGGGCAGCGCCCCTCAGCGAGCGCATGGGGAGCCGCGCTGCCTTGTTAACCACACTCACCCAGAGAACAGTGCCTGCTTCACAGGGGTTAATTCAGCAGCCGTGCTTTAGTGTTGAGGAGATTAAAAGGCCTTATAGAAATGGGAGGAATCGCTGAATTTACTTGGCTCTTAGGTCGAACATATGCTGTAGAGAAACTGGAGCATTTCTGCAGAGCCCATGGTCACGTGCAGGAGCTGGTCTCCTCGACCCTCGGGCTCCCGTTCGTCTTGGCTGCTTTCCGAGGCGTGCCTGGCCCTGATGCGGCCCGCGTAATTTCGTTTTGGAGTCAGATCCTAATTTGGGGGACGACGCCCCTTCTGTGCTTCATGTTTCCTAGGGAAGTGCCCGACAGGGTGGCACCACTACGAAGGCACGGCCAGCTGCTACAGGGTCTACCTGAGCGGAGAGAACTACTGGGACGCCGCGCAGACCTGCCAGCGCCTGAACGGCTCCCTCGCCACCTTCTCCACTGACCAGGAGCTGCGCTTTGTCCTGGCCCAGGAATGGGACCAGCCCGAGCGGAGCTTCGGTTGGAAGGACCAGCGCAAGTGAGTCCGGGGTCAGGTTCTGACAACCACCGAGCTTGAGGCCTCTGGCCACCCAGTAGCATTCCGAGGGCGGCCAGCCCCGCCCACTGGGAGCGCTTGGAGATCCAGGGGTTGGAGTGTGCAAGGAGATGGGTGGGGGGGTTGGCCTCTGCTGCAGCCTCGTGGGGCTGTGGACCAGCCCCTTTCAAAGGTCCCCTCCGTGAGTACAGCTGCACTTGCCGAGTGTGGGGAAGGGGCGCCAGCCTGCGTCGGTTGGGTGGGGGGGCATGCTTAGTGTGGGGCTCCGTGGGCCTGGCTCAAGGGGTGCCCAGGTGGGCGGAGGCTCCTCCTGAGACAGCGAGCCCTGCTGGCCCCGTGCTCAGTGCTTTCTGTGCGTCTGCTCATTCAGCCCTCCCAGAAAGCCTAGGGTCCCTACGTGGGTGCGTGTGACTGTGGACTGTGCGCTCGCAGGGTGTGTGCCAGGATTTGGGCCCAGGCAGTCTGGCTCCAGAGCCTGGCCCTTGACCTGCAGGCTCAGCCTTACTGAGAAGGGATGGTGGAAAGGGGACCCAACTGCTGCACGCCAGACCCAGTGTTTTGTTTTTGGTTTTTTTGAGACAGAGTCTTGCTCTGTCGCCCGGCTACTGTGCCATGGCGTCATCACAGTTCACTGCAACCTCAAACTCCTGGGTCAAGCGATCTTCTGCCTCAGCCTCCCGAGTAGCTGGGACTACAGGCATGCACCACCACGCCTGGCTAATGTTTTCTATTTCTAGTTTTCCGGCTAGTTTTTTTTTATATTTTTAGTAGAGACAGGGTCTCACTCTTGCTCAGGCTGGTGTCGAACTCCTAAGCCCAGGCGATCCTCCTGCCTCAGCTTCCCAGAATGCTAGGATTGCCGGGGTGAGCCACCACGCCCGGCCTTCAGACCCAGTGTCGTGGAGGTTCTGTGTGGGGGAGGCCGTGTGAGGCCTGTGGTGTGCCACCTCTGGAAGGGAAGGTAGCCCTGTGGGGCAGTGAGCTGCAGGGCCCAGGAACGGCCGGTGCACTCTGCTGGTAGCCCGCCATCCCCTACCATGGCACAGGCTGCCACACTGCCGTGGGAGCACAGTGCCCCGCCGCATGTGAGCAGAGGGCCTTCATCTCAAGACCTGAGCCTGAGCTGGGTTTTGGCTCTGCAGTTACGCCCTGTGTGACTTGGCAAATCACAAGATGGAGCTGCTTTTCCTTCTGCAGCAACAAAGGGAGAGAAATAGCTCTTAGCTCACAGGTTATTGTACTGACCTCATGAGCTCTGCCCATGAGTCCAGCAGAGAAGCGTGAGGGCACAGCCCAGCGGGTGGGGATGCCCCACCTCCCAGGACGGCCGCATTGCACGATGCAGGCTGAGGACGGAGCAGCACCATGCCAGGCGGACCTGCTGACAGGCATCTCTGGGCTTGGGGGTAGAAAGCCAGGGTGAGGGGCACAGACTCGGCAGGTGCTTGTGGCAGTTGGCCAGGTCTGTGTGCAGGTCCCCCCAGTGCTGGGCCGTGTGTACTTGGGAACATACTGCAGGCCTGAGGTTTTTCACCACCGTGGTAGTGTATGTCCACAGGGGGTTGTTTCTTTACTGAAGTGTAACTCACATACCATAAAACACACCCATCAGAGTGCACTGTATTCACAGAGTTGTATTCACGGGGCTTTCCGTCCACCAAGAATAAGGTCGGTCTTGCTTAAAGCATGAAAGCTTTATTGGATCTGCTAATAAGAACAGTCTTGGTGAGAGTTACCAGAGATAAAACTTCTTCTAACCTGTGGACTTATTACTTAGAATTTTAATGCATTTGATTAAAATTAAGTGTTAACCTGAAATCTCTGCTGTTTTAGAAGTTCAGTGTTTCGGAGGTCAGTGTAAGTGTTAGAACATGCACACGCAGTCTTCGATGGCCACCTCCCTCCTGCCGCTGAGGTCTCTGTTTCTGTCCCCTGCAGGTTGTGGGTTGGCTATCAGTATGTCATCACCGGCCGGAACCGCTCCTTGGAAGGTCGCTGGGAGGTAGCATTCAAAGGTGAGCCTTTTTGGTCTGTCACAAGTGTTGCTGAGTTTGAAATGGGGGGAGGGGGCTCATCCTGACTCAGGGAATATTGCTGGGGTCCCCCTCCTCCCTCTCACTCTCACCCAGGGGTGCCTGCACAGGGAACGTGGGGAGAGCGGGATCGCTCTTGTGGGGGCCTGTGGTCCTGGGAGGGCGCCGCAGGGCAGCATGGCCCACAGGTCGGGCCCTGATGGGGCTGGGGCCTTCCCTGGAACCTGTTGTCGCTTCTCACCTTGGCCAGCTTTCTACACTGTTCATCCTCCCGTTAAAGTTAAGGACATTGGGGCATAAGAATGAGCAGACAGATGGTGCCACCGGTATGCCAGAGAGGGAAGGACAAGCTTTCCAGGGCAGAGAAGGCCAGAGTTCGAATCCAAAATCTGAAGGAAGCTGTCAGGCAGATAGAGTTAAAATAGAGAGTGTGTGGGTGGGGGTCAGGGATTTGTGCTCAGCTGCTTGGAAATACCGAGGTAAGGGAAAGGAGGCGTGGCTGCTGTGGGCAGCAGAGCTCCTGCCCCGACACGCCCCTGCCCTCCCATCCCTTCGCCCTGGCACTGGCGAGTTCTGCCGGGCGCCCGGCTGTGCCCTCTGCAGTTGCCCTGAGCCGTGCCGACTGCCTCGTCCCTCGTCAGCCTGCCTCTCGGGCTCTCTTTGGGCCTCTTGAGCTTGCTCTTTTTTTTTTAATTTTTATTTTTTTACAGAAGTATGCAGGGCCGCTGGAGCTTAGATTGAGGTGTTTTCCCCAAACACGTCCCAGTGCTGCTGTCACTGTCTTAAGTGTCTCTGAGAGGACAAGCGAGGAGTGCTAGGCCTAGGGACAGGGTCGAGAGGGGTCAGGGCGCCGCAGAGGCAGGGCCAGTCCTGGCAGCCGGGATGGAGCAGGAGCAGAGGCGTGGGCTGCAGAGCCCAGCGGAGAGGGCCACGCCGCTGGCCCCAGTCCTGCCTGACAGATGCCATCCCCATCCCGTGTCCTCTGATAAGCTGCTGGGAACTCCAGCCCCGTCGGCTTCCCCGCCTTGGGTGAGTGTGTTGCTCGGGTTCCCGCGGGGAGAGCTGACAGATAAATGGCGTCGGGTTTCAGGCCCTGAGCCACAGCGCGCCCGCGCTGTGCAGGAGACAAGTCTCCTGGTGCTTTTTCCTCTGCCCTCAGCACAGCTGCTGGAGGCGAACCTTTGAAACGGCGCAGTCGTGGGCTGGGCCCACTGGTAGTTGAAGAGAGGACATGAGTCTGTGTGGCGGGACTGCATGTTCTGGAGGGACGGGGGGCCCGGGCCCTCATCCCTGGAGAGAGGACGGCAGGGGCCTGGGTGGCTCTGAGGGCCGTCCTTGTGTTGGGGCTCCACTGGGGCATCAAGAGAGGGAAGCTATAGTTTAGAAGAAGATTTGATGTTGTGCGTAGAAACCGGCAGCTGCGCTGACGTGATGCTCCCTGTTCATGCGGCTCAGGCCCCGGTCCAAGGGGCCCCGGGTGGGGTGCCCTGAGCACCCGGAGCTCTGCGCGGTGCAGCTCGTGCCTTGCTAACTGGACTCGGGAACCCCAATACTGGGTTTGAGCAGTGGTCACAGAAGCAACCTGTGGCTAGAAAAGATCCTTCTGCCACTACAGGCCGCTGGCTCCTGACGCAGCTCAGCATCATGCGTGGCTCTGGGGTCAGAGAAGCAGAAGAGCCCGCGCAGCCCGGGAGTCTCGACGGCGCCCTGCCTTCAGGCAGGGACTCCTAAAAACCTTCAGGGAACAGGGAGGCGGTCTGAACACCTGTTGGATTCACTTTCTTAGGTGTAGCAATTGTGGTTGTGTGATTTTGGGAGACTCACTCCCATGTGCAGGAGCAAGAGCCCTGCTGTCTGCAGGGGCGTCCCCCTGGGAGGGGCTGAGGAGCTACACACGGGTGGGTCAGTGTTCAGGGTGCGACGAACTCTTCTCTGTGTTGTTGTGTATTTTAAAAATTTCCACACTAAAAGCATTTAAGAAGATTTCTGCTAAGAAACTGCAGAGTGAAGAAAATAGTGAAAATACAGGCCAGTGAACGGGAGAGCGGCCGAACCGGGCCCCTGCTGCAGGCGCCGCGCCAAGCAGACGCGCAGTGGGTCTGAGGCGTCGGCCAGGGCAAAGGTACCAGAAAGCAGTGGGACTAGATTTAAATCTTCTGCGACTAATGACGAACACTTCCCTACGAAGACATTGTGCCTAAGAATAGTAGCTAATGATAATAGGAAGGCCTCACAGTAAGACGTTAAAAATGTTTATTTCATCTACATCTTGTCAACTTTTTCTTCTGTTTATTTATTTATTTTTTCGAGACAGAATTTCGCTTTGTTGTCACGGCTTGAATGCCGTGGCATCATCCCGGCTCGCTGTGACCTCAAACTCCTGGGCTCCAGCCATCCTCCCGCCTCAGCTTCCCGAGTAGCTGGGACTATGGGTGCCACTGTGCCTGGCTAATTTTTCTATTGTTGGTAGAGACAGAGTCTTGCTCTTGGTGAGGCTGGTCTTGAACTCCTGGCCTAAAGTGATCCTCCCACCTCAGCCTCCCAGAGTGCTAGGATTGTAGGCGTGAGCCGCTACACCCGGCCCTTTTTTTTCCTTAATGTATTACGTTATGAGGTTGGCACAGTGGTGCATGAATGACATTGTATACATAGTTATTATGCATATATACATTTTAAATTTGGAGTTCATTCATTCCCCTCGGGGGTCCTGTGGGGCTTGGGGGTCGAGCTCTCTGGCCTATCCCCTGAGTCCATACAAGCCTGTGAGCTCCACCCTGGGGTGCTGAGGCCCTGCAGGTCCTGGTGGGCCTTGGAGACAGAGCTGCCGCCAAAGGATATGAGGCCAGTGTTTTTATAACATTTGTGCAGAAAGTTTGAAAAAAATTACAGATTCTTATTATCTAGAGAAAATCATTCACATTTCCCACGTGCCGCTCCCCGGGCCTCCCATCCTTTCTGCCAGCAGTATCACTCTGATTTTTGGTTATTTATACTTGATACTTATTTTAAAACACAAAAGTGGGAACACATAGTGTGTTTTAGTGTGTCTGTGTGTTGTGTAACTTGCTCATTTAAGATTCACTCGGTGCCTTTGCCCCATTCGTCCCCGTGTCTCTGCACACACACCGCGGGGCTCTCGTGTCACTGGTTGGCTGAGATCAGCAGGTGCCAGATTTAGAGGGAGCCTTTTCTCCTGGTCTTCTTTTCAGATGTGGCCAGTCCTTTGTGGGCTCCATCTTCCCTGCCTGGTGCCAGACCCGAGTGGGGACATGACCCTGTTGTAAGGCCCTGGCCTGTGAGGTCAGCATACAGGGCCGCAGTCCCGGACCAGCCTATGGGACCTTTCGGTCAGCAGGGCGGTGGGGGGACAGGCTGGTCTAGCAGCTGCTGGAAGGCACAGGGCAGAGACCCTGCCTGCTGGGCGAGGTGACCCTCAGGTTGGAATGGAGTTAGCTGGGGTCAGGCCGCAGTTCCCAGAGGGAAGACAGCCCCAGAGCGGGGCAGCTGCCTCCATCGTGGGCCGTCGGGATGATCTAGACAGCCCTGGTGGGCCCTGTGCAGGCTTCATCTGTGGCAAGGTAGGAAGGAGAGGTTCTTTGTGGGTTCAGGAAAAGTGAGTGAGGGTTCCCCTGCCACAGGAACACGTCTGGAGTGGAGAGGGTTCTCCCCAGCTGAGGGAGCAGGGGGCTGACACAGAGGTGGCTGCTGAGGCAATTAGGTGGCATTCAAGTGCCCCCACGGGTCCGGCTTGGGAGCCTGTGGTTGGCGACAGCCCAGCCCGGCACCCTGTGGCACCATGCCACGCAGCTCCCCTGTAGACTAACGGGAGGGATGTCTGGAAACTCCTGCTGCCCTGTCAAGCTGAGGACTGAATCTGCCGTGGTGGCAGTTGTGGGGGTTTGGAGAAGGGCACTGCAGGTAGGAGACGGAACGACACACGCAGTGGCTCCCGGCGGCTAGCCAGGGCGCTTGCAATGCCTTTCTTTCTCCAGGACGGGGGTCCTTCAGGAAGAGCAGGGTGTTGGGCAGAGAGCTGGGCTTGTCCAGGAGGCAGCATGGGCAGGCCCAGGAGAAAAATCTTCAGGAGTCGTCACCAGTGAAGGACAGTCATCCTCCTGGCTCCTCTTACACCTCACACCATTTCAGATACGTCAGGATCTGTCACTTGTCACCAAACTCACAGCCCCCACCTCGACCTGACGCCCTGATTGTCACTCACCTGATTGCCCACCTGGCCCCAGCCCTGTCTCCTCACATGGCTGCCAGAGGGTCCTTTCCTCCCCTGCTCCCGCAGTTCCCAGGTCTCGTTTCTCGTGGCGGCCACAGTCCCACTGAGGCCAGCAGCCCCTCACCGCCTGCCCTCACCGCCACGCCCCGGTCTCGTCACCAGCCCCGCGGCTGCCTCGCTCTCTGCCCCCACGGCGAGTCCAGCTGATGCCCTGCACGTGTGTGGATGCAGCTGGCTGCCAGGGCAGGCGTGTGTTCTTTTCTCTTTTCCCAGAATATTACGGGGGTACAAACGTTTTGGTTACCTGATTTGCTTTTGCGCAGTTTGAGTCAAAGTTACAAGTGTGCCTATCACCGAGATAGCGAGCATTGTACCCATTAGGTGTGAATTTGCCTGTACCCCTCCCACCCGCTTGGTTTCCGCTGAGTTTTACTACCATGTGTGCACATGGGTGTTGATCAATTAGTTCCAACTAATCCTCCAACTGCGTGTGGCTCAGCGGGGCACAGTCCTGCGTGAACCTCATTTGACCAGTTGTCTGAGCCACCCTCTGACTTGGCTCTTCCCTGGTCTAGGCAGCTTTTGGGGGTGGACACCAGGTCCCAGAACTGTGCCCTGAGAGGTCACTTGCGGCCTTGGTTGAGCTTCGATGTCATGTGCTGTGGTTGTGCTCATGAGATCTGGGCTGGCAAATAGCCCCAGCGCTGAGGGTTTATTTTTTTTTTGAAGTTTGGGAGGAACCTGTTCATTTTTCAGCCCGTGAGATGAGAAGCCAAGTAATAAAATAGTTTTTGAAAGGGGAGGGAGGCTACCCAGGTGAAGGGGCATCTGGGGAGTTGGTGTACGTGGGCGCAGGGCCTGGTTGGGAAGCGGGAGCCCGCGGGAAAGCGGTGGCAGCAGTGCTCGCAGCAGTGGAGATGAGACGTCTCCAGAGAGCCGGCCTCTTCCCTGCCCTCCTCCCACAACCTGACGCACACAGTTGAGGCAGGCAGGACGCTGGGGCCCGGGTGTCCCTGGGAAAGGGGGCACAGCTGTGGTGGTGGCTGCTGCCAGCCAGGGACAGGCCTTGCAGACCTCCTGCTCCTGTCATGGTGCCGTGTCCTCAGGCCTGGGACAGGCTGCCTCCAGACTTGGTCCTGCGGTCTGCAAGCTCTTTGGTTGATGGTCACGTCTGACTCCCTGGCCCCCTCGAGGAATGCACGCGACTCACCTGCTGACGTTATGTGTGTCTGGCCCCACCTGCCTCCCCCACAGGCTCCTCGGAGGTGTTCCTGCCCCCAGACCCCATCTTCGCCTCGGCCATGTCTGAGAAGGACAACGTGCTCTGCGCCCAGCTCCAGTGCTTCCACTTCCCCACCCTGCGGCACCACGACCTCCACAGCTGGCACGCCGAGAGCTGCCATGAGAAGTCTTCGTTTCTGTGTAAAAGAAGTAAGCCTCCTGGAAGGCACTGGGCCCTGGTGTCGCCTCCAATGGACTCTGACCGTGAGGGGCTCTGAGGCAGAGTCCCTTTCGTTGTGTTGCAGCAGACGCCTCTCCCCAGCTCACGCCTTGATCTCGGGGTGTGGGCCCAGCTGGCCTGTCTGCAGCTCTGTGGCCTGGCGGCTGATCGGCATCTCTGAGCCCACGGCTCTTTCCCAGGATGGAGACCATAAGTGCCACCTTCCTTGTTTCGCTGCCGTTAGGCGATCAAATGGGAATGGTGACCCAGGGACTTGCCAATCCCATGGCATCTCTGGAGCATCTGAGTCCGGCAGTCACCTCCATCCACTCTCTGTGGATCCTTCTGCGACCCTTCTCCCCGCGTCTCTGTCTACCTTGTCTGGTCTGCTCCTCCTTTCCCGGGTCTATCCCTGTCCCTCTGCCAACCCACTCACTCAGACTCCTTATCAAGGTCTTATTCAGCTTTGGGGCTCAAGGCGTGGCTGCGCCCACTGAGGGCGGGGCGCCCGCCTCCACCGGTCCTCTGCGGTGGGGGACCGGGACAGAGCCACCTCTGCTGACACGGGGGTCTTGTCTCAGCGCCATTCGATTCCTGCCCGTCTGAGTCGGCTGCCGGACTCAAGTCGGGCCCTGGGCTCTGTCGGCCCTGGCAGCAGCATCCCGATGAGCGCTGGCGCCAGCTGCCGTGACTCCCCCACCTCGGTTGTGACTATTATGTCGCCTGTTCTTGGCCCTTTTCTTGTCTATGTGAATTTTAGGATGAATTTTCTGAATTCCCTTATTCTTTCAGTTTGTGGATTTTGCTAGATTTTCTGTTTATAAAGGGTTGTTTCTTCTTTCAAGTCTTTGACTTTTATTTCTTTGCTTTTTTTCCCTCCGGTATTAACTTTGCTTACTAAGTTCTTCAGTTCAGTGTCGATTAGAAATGGTGGTAGTGAGCATTCTTGTCTTCCAACTTAATGAGAATGCTTTTAGTGTGTTCTGTGTGTTCTAATGCGTTCTGCAGGGTTTTAGAACATGCCTTTATGAGGTTAAGGAAGTACCCTTCTATTCCTACTCTGCTGGGAGTATTTATGTTACAAAAATTTATTGATTTTTATTAAATGCTTTTTGGCATTTATTGGGGTGATGGGGTTTTTCTTTAATCTGTTCATTTATTATTTTACATTAATAGATTTTATGATGTTAAACCATCTTCATGGGTTTTGTATTTTTATATATATATGTGTGTATGTATATATCATATTGCCGGATTTGGTTTGCTGATATTCTATTGAGAATTTTTGAAACTCTTTTAACAAGCGAGCTTGGCTTGTTACTTTCCTTTTCTGTACTATCCTTGACTCGTGTTTGTTAGGGACAGAGTCTCACTCTGCTGCCGGAGTGCAGCGGCCACTCACAGGCTCCGTCATAGCGCACCACGGCCTGGAGTCCTCCTGCCTCAGCCTCCCGACAGCTGGGACTACATTGACTCGTTTTTTGTATCACATTTATGTTAGTTTTGTGGTCAGTTGGGAAACATTCTCTTCTACCGTTCTCTAAATCCATTGGTACAGGTTGGAGATAATCTTATCCTGGAGTCCTTGATAGACCCCGCCTTATAAGACCATTTAGGCCTGAGGGGCGGGGGCTCCCATGAATTGTTATTTAGTTACAATTTCAAACTTAAGGAAGATTTGCAAGAACGGTACAAGGAACTTCCTCTCAGACAGAAGCCCTTTACACAGTTATACTATTTCTATTTTGACACATTGGCTTTATCATTTACTCTGCATATTTTTTTTGAATCATTTGAGAGTAAACTGGAGACATTGTGGACCTTGAGCCTTAAATACTTCAGCGTACATTTCCTAAGAATAAGGACACTCTCTTATGTACCCACAGTAGTTTGATCGAAATGAGAACACTTCACATGGTTACAATACCATACAATAATCCACAATCCATTATTCTCCCTCCAGTTTTGTCAGTTGTTCCAATAATGTATATTATATATATATATATATATATATATTTTTTTTTTTTTTTTTTGAGACAGGGTCTCTGTTGCCCTGGCTAGAGTGCAGTGGCGTCATCATAGCTCACAGCAACCTCAAACTCCTGGGCTAAAGTGATCTTCCTGCCTCAGCCTCCTGAGTAGCTGGGACTACAGGTGCTGGCCACCATGCCTGACTGATTTTTTCTGTTTTCAGTAGAGACGGGGTCTTGCTCTTGCTCAGGGCTCAAACTCCTGGCCTCTAGCAATCCTCCTGCCTTGGCCTCCCAGAGTGTTAGGATTACAGGTATGAGCCACTGTGCCCGGCCCCGATAATATTCTTTATGGCTGTTTTTTCCTGGTCCGGGATCCAGTCCAGAATCATGCATTGCACCTAGTTGTCGCGTCTCAAGTCTCCTTTTTGTCCGTCGGTTTGAGTAATTTCTATTGACCTGTCCTCAGATTTATTAGTTCTTTCCTCGGCTGTGTCACATCTGCTTGTGAGCCCGTTGAAGGCATTCTTCGTCTGTCTTGTTCCTTTTGCCTGCGTTTTTCAATTTCTGGGATTTCTGTTTGATTCTGTGTTATAGTTTCCGTCTCTCTGCTGAATTTCCCATCTGATATTATGTATTGTCTGCTGTTTCCATTGGAGCCTTTAACATATTAATCATAGTTATTTTAAATACTTTGTAGTATAGTTCCTTCATCTGTGTCATACGTGAGTCTAGTTTTGTTGATGGTTTTGTCTCTAGAGCATGGTGGTTTTTCTGATCTTTTTGTTGAAAATTGGACATCCTGTGTGGAACGATAAAGACCGGGTTCAGTAGTTTTGGTGCTTGCAAATTGCTACGCCTTTCCTTCCACTAGGCCTTTAGTGTGGGGTGGTCTTTAGCACAGTAAGAGGGTGTTAATCTGGGCGCGGGTTGGGCTGTGCTTGGGCTCTTGGCATGTGGTCACCCTCAGTGCACCCCAGGCTTCACGTTCAGTAGATGCCTTGCATTTGGGGTGGGGCTGGTTTGCCAGAGGGTTTTTCTTAATGTCTGCTCCACCCTTCACTTTAGGTCATCCATTTGGGCCACATCTCAAGAGTCTGTCTCTTGTAAGCCTTCCAGTGGCAGTTGACTGTGTGACTAGAGGGTTGTTAACCTGCTGGTGGTGGGGCTGATGTTCTGATGACACCCCAGCCTAGGGCAGCCCACTGCCCTGGGTCTCCAGGATGGCACCTTTTCAAGTGCTTCTCCCCCTCCTCCAGGTGGAGTTGGGTCCAGAACATGGGTTTTTCACCAGGGCCCTAAAGGTTCCAGTTGTGCTGTGATTGGAGGCAGGATGCCAAAACAGGACAGTTTTGGTGATTGGTTTGGGAGCATATTTGGCTTTCTCTGGTGGGTTTTGGGCTGAAAGTACGAACACAAAATAGGGAAGCTGGTGGTCACTGACCAGATCCTGACTTCCCTGGGCTGGTCACTGCAGGTGTGGGTGATTATGAAGCAGAAAAGCTCTGTACATGGAGCCATGTGGCATGTAACCTTTGGAGGTTTGCCTTTTTCACTCATAATTCCCTGCATAGTCATCCAGGTTACTACTTACATCAATCATTTGTTCCTTTTTCTTGCTGAGTAGTATTTCATGTTTTTGTTCACAGTTTAACCATTCACCTGTTGGAGGACATCTAGGCTGATTCCAGTTTTTGGCTATTACGGTGAAAGCTACCGTGAACATTTGCAATATAGGTTTTTGTGCAAACATAAGTTTTCGTTTTTCTGGGATAAATGCCCAGGATTGCAGTTGCTGGGTCGTGTGGTAGTTGCAT
This sequence comes from Indri indri, assembly GCA_004363605.1. Taxonomy (NCBI): domain Eukaryota; kingdom Metazoa; phylum Chordata; class Mammalia; order Primates; family Indriidae; genus Indri; species Indri indri. The sequence goes on along the minus strand of RJWJ010022096.1, from coordinate 2,814 downwards.
GTTTAGTTTGTCAGTGCACAAGCAGCCTGTTTCACACTCCCCCCAGCCAAGCGTGAGTGATCCAGTTTCCCCACATCCTCCCAGCACTGCTTGTTTTCACTGTTTCCCACTGAGTCCTTCTGTTAGGTTGTAGTACTAGCACCTTGTGATTTTCGTTTTCCCTGAGGCTAATGCTGTTAAAACCTTTTCATGTGCTTATCTGCCATCTGTTTATTCTCTGCGGAGAAACATCTGTTCATGTCATTTGTCCCTTTTCTCTTTGCATTGTTTTCCTGACTGTTGAGTTTTGAGAGTCCTTTATGAATTCTAGGTACCAGTCCTTTGTCGTATATACGGTTTGCAGCATCTTTCCCAGTCTGTAGCTCGTCTTCATCCTCTCCACACCAGCTTTCACAACACAAAAGTTTTCAGTTTCAATAAAGTCTTCGTTGCCAGTTTTTCCTTTTAGGGGTCGTTCTTTTGGTGTCGAGGCCAACCGTTCCGCCTGGCCTTACGTTCTGAAGAGAGTTTCTCCTAGGTTTTTTTCCTTAAAGTTTTATAGTTTTATATTTTATTTTTAATTCTATGATGTATTTTGAGTTAATTTTTAAAATTAAGATATGAGATTTAGGTCAAGGTTCTTTAGTCCAATGTAGCTTTGCTCCCACAGCCAACTTTGTGCTATTATCAGCAAACATATTATACATACATTGTACGTCTGCATGTTGTAGACCCAACACTACATTATGTTCATATTACTTTATACAGTTGCTTTTTAAATTAGTTAAGAGAATAAAGGAGAAAAAATAGGCATTTATGCTGAAATTTATAATTGCCTTTACTGGTACTTTTTGTTTTTTTGGGTGTATTCGAATTATTGTCTGGGAGTCACTTGCTTTTAGCCTGAAGAAGTTCCTTTGGTATCTCTTGTAAGGCAAGTCTCTGCAAGCAACAAATTCTCTTAGTTTTTGTCTGTCTGGGAAAGTATTTTGTTTTCATTTTTGAAAGATAGCTTTGCTGGATGTGGATTCTTGGTTGACAGTTTTCTCTGAGCACTTTGAATACATCATTCCACTGTATCTGGCCTCTGTTGTTTCTGCTGACAAGTCAGTTGTTAATCTTATTGGGGTTCCCTAGTGAGCAAGAAGTCATCTCTGTTTCCTGTTTTCAGGGCTTTCCCCCTTGTCTTTGACTTTCAGCATTTTTACTGTGATGCACCAGTCTGTGGATCCTTTCCGTGTTGAAGTTGGTGAGCTTCTGGATGTGTAGATTTTTGTTTTTCAATGAATTTGGGTAGTTTTGAGCTATTATTTCTTCCACTGTTTTTTCTGATCCCTTTTGTCTTTCTTCTCCTCTCGGTACTCCCATTTCACACATGTTGGTATGCTTAATGGCGTCCCGTATTTCTCTGAGAGCTCTGTTCATTTTTCTTTATTGTTTTTTCTCTGTTTTAGCAGGGAATGCTTTTTTGTGAGTTTTTTGCCCTGGGGGTTTCTGACCACATGAATAACATAGATTTGACCCCAATCTTAAGGGAGGCATAGACTGATGGTTGTGAAATTTCTGAAGACTCTTATTCCAGACATCCCCACCCCATTTGGAGACTGGAACAAGCTTCCTTCTCATGTCCCTTTGCCTTTCACTGAGCACGTGTTCCTTTGAGGCCCCCCTCATCCTCATCCCCTCCCCCAGGCATCCGTCATGCCTGCCGACCTGCTGAGGGCTATGGCTGTGCCGTTCCTCTTACTCTAGTCCTAGGTCAGATCTGTGCAGAGTCTCCTGTGTGTGGTTCAGGTACAATGGACCTTCTTCCCAGGCAGAGCTGGCAGCTTCCTTGGAGACTTACTTGAGACGCATTTTGATTTTAAAACAAGTTAATATTCACAGCAACTGCATCTTAGAATTGAGGAAGTCTCATAAGTAAACTATTTAGGCAACTTCAAAGCAAATACTTCTTCAGGACATTTGCCCAGGAGTCTGGCATTCTCTTCCATCCTGGCCCTCTGGGGCTCTGTGGCCTACACCTGCCCTGGTGTTCTTTGTCGTAACAATGTATTGTAGTGACCACTCTGGGACCACCACTCTCTGTGTCATGGGGCAGATTTACATCGTTCCAGCAGCGGGCAGACTCTCAGACACGATCTGGCCAACTCCTCAGTTTCCCTGTTTGCCCTCCAGGCCAAAGTAGGGAGGGTCTGGGCTCTCTTTCCTGGTTACACATATACCTGTACACACGTGTGCTCGTTACAGGTCAAACATGTGTCGACATCAAGGACAATGTGGTGGATGAAGGGTTCTACTTCACCCCCAAGGGGGACGACCCGTGCCTGAGCTGCACCTGCCATGGAGGGGAGCCCGAGATGTGTGTGGCCGCCCTCTGTGAACGGCCCCAGGGCTGCCAGCAGTACCGCAAGGACCCCAAAGAGTGCTGCAAGTTCATGTGTCTGGATCCAGGTGAGACTCTTGCTGGTGGGTGACAAGCAGGCTCCCCACTCAGGACTGGATGCTAGATGTCCCTTCACTTCGTTGGTGGTGGGGACTCACGACTCATGGCATGTGGCACAGCAGCAATGGCGTCATTTGCTCCCAGCTGTCTCAGAGCCTTTGATGCTGCTACTCTAGTGGGTGTGTCTCATGTGACCTCTCAAGGTGCCTCATTCCCATTCTGGGGTAACAGCATTCACAAGTGACTGTGAACTTGAGTGTGGCTGGCTGTCCACAAATCAGCTGGAACTGACAGTTTCAAAGCTGTTCTTGCCTCTCTTTAAGACTCAGAGCTAGAATGTATGTTCATGTTTGAGCTCTTCCTGTTTTGTTTTGTTTTTTTTTTTCGAG
>RJWJ010022095.1:0-27178 GCA_004363605.1 Indri indri | reverse complement strand
CTCGGGCCGCGTGCAGGGTTCAGCCGTGTTTCGGTTGCCCTCTGACCTGACCCCGGGCGCACAAAGGCCTCCCGGGTGCGCCGCCATGGCCCAGCCTTCCAGTCGCTGCCAAATTAATGAGCCCACGTCAGGTTGGGTTTACAGCTCTGCCAGGAAGCAGCCGAGTGGAAAATGAGCCCGGGGCCGCTCGGGAGGTTCCCGCAAATCCCGCACGAGTGCGGACACTGCCCCGCGTCCCTGCCGTCAGGAAGGCCAGGCCGGGCCCAGGAGTCCGGGGGAGTCGAGGCCCGCGCGGTTCTGCCCTGGGCTGCGACTGTATAGTCTCCTAAGGGAACAGTCCTGGTTTAGCGAAACCTGCTGGTATGTGAGAAATGTGTCTGTCCTGCTTCACTAAAACACCGCAGACCCCACGTTTAACATCCCAGCAGCAGCAGGCTAGGCGTGCTTGACACCGGTCGTTAGGTTGTGGGCTTGGCCACCCTTCGGTGTCTTGCAGTGCCCTACTTTGCCCTGGGCTCCTCAGCTTTGGGAGCTCAAGTTCTGGTTCCTCCTGGCTATAGAGGACCCAGGGGGCCACCAATAGTGTGCACCCCAGGGGAGCAGAGAACAGTTCACTCCTTTACAGGAGCAAGGGTCTGGGAGGCCCACACCCAGAGGAGACGTTGCCAATGATAAGTTGAAATAGGATTTGGTGTGTGTTTTGAATAAAAGTCAACCTGTTAGTTCATCCATCCTGAAGTCCAGCAGACTGGCTCCCTGTGCTGAGGGATCTGCTTTCTTATTGCTCTTTAAACACTGTGGGGAATTCAGTTCAAGAAAAATGACTAAACCTGAAACTGATAAAGCTTAAGGCATTGATTTATACTATTCTTTCCAGATTTTTCAAGTATATTAGAAGAAAGCACTTTCATTTAAAAATACTCAAAAGGTCAGAAGAGCAATGCTCTGAAGAAGCCCTCATTCCCTGTAGCTTTGTTTGCTCTTGAGAACCAAGAAGGTTAAGAACCAGGAGGAAATGGTGTGACAGTTGACTCTGAATCATGGGTCACTTCTGCATCATCCTCACCCTTGCACCAAGACCGCTGCCTTTCTGAAGTGGAGGGCGAGGGTATTGACCCCGTTCTGGTGACCTAAGCAAGGACAGCACTAGGTCACCTCTCATAACCCCCCACCCTTACTCATCAGTTTCCCTCATCTAGAATCCACAGAGGCCCTCCCGCAGTCCTATGGGCATTTCCAACCCTTGCAGACCTGGCTGCCCTCCCTGAGTACACACTTCCTCTGAAATCTCAATGCACTTAGAAAGTCAAGTTGGCTTTATGACGTCAAGCAGTCATTACCTTGAAGGTGTTAAGTTATTTCAAGGAGTGCACACAAATGAACTATAATGTACTATAATTATCTTTTTAAGTAAGCTATCTCCTCAACTAAAATCTAAACCCCCTGGGGACAATGATCAAGACTAATTGCCTGTATTTTCTCAGCATAATGCCAGATCAAGAAATGCTATCTAGCTTGATTCCACAGCAATCTGAGTTAACACAGTTCCCTCTAAAATGCTAATAACTAGAAAAACCCTGGGGGAAGGTACCCACTCTCCTTCTGTCATTAATTCCTTCTTCATTCTAAATTATGCCAAAAGATTATTTTTCTTCCGAAACCAAATTGAGAGAGAGAAAGAGAAAGAGAGAAAGCAAAAAAGAAAGAAGAGGGCCAATGCCAAGGACCTACTAAGAGTCAATATTGTACTATGGTTAAACACTCACATTCACCACACTCTGGCTATATGTCACTGGACAGGTTATATAATACTATGGGCCTCAGTTTCCTCATGTGCGAACTAGGGATAGTAATAATACTTAAATCACAGAGTTATAAAGGTTAAATAAAATAACAGGCACTTAATAAATATTAGCAATAATTATTCTCAATTTCACCTGAACTATCACGTTGTAATGTCAGACCTTGGGCATTCCTTCTTGCTCTAATATTATAACTTACCTTATTGGTAGGGTAGTATGGCGGGGAAGAGTGCTTTTTTTAACTTAAATATGAGAAAGTGAACAAGAATCACCAAATATTTTAAGAAAACCCTTTAACAAGAGACAAAAACCAAAATGAAAAAAATAAGTAACTGGAAGGAAATAGAGAAAAATTTTAAAACATACACACACAAATATACAAACAAATAAATCCTCTAAGTAAAATCTTTGGGGAGATGAGAAAAGATATTGTATCCATGAAATAAAAGAAGGATGCTCTAAAAAAAGAAACATTAAGAGAATAAGAAAGAAATTTGGGAAATTAAAAATATGGTAGCGGAAATAAATTCAATAAAAGTCAAGATGAAATTGAAGAAATATTCTAGAAAAGAACAAAAAAATGGAAAATAGAAAGAAAAAGATAAGAAAACTAGAAGATCAATACAGAAGGCCTAACATTCAAATTGAATTCCAGAAAAAAAAGTACAGAGCTAATAAAGGGGTAAAATTTTTCAATGAAACAGTACAAGAAAAATTTCCAGAACTTATTGGGATGAGTTTCCAGACTAAAAGGGCTAATTGGGTATCCAACACAAAGAATGAAAAAAATAGTTATACCAAAACACATAACCATGAAATTTCAGAAATACATGAATAAATAGAAACTCCAAAATACTTCTGGAAAGAAAGGTCATATATCAAAAACAAGGAATCAAAAATCCACTGGATTTCTCAAAAATAACACTGGAAGTGGAAAGAAAATAGAGCAATGCTTTTACAATTCTAAGGAAAGATCATTTTCAGTCTATAATTCTATATCCAGCTAAACTACCTACCAAGTGTTCAGACATATGCAATTTTCACAATTTTACCTCCTATGTGCCCCATGGCCACTCACCAAACAGCCATCCTTACCCCTTCTTTTACATTGTTTTTTCAGGTATCACATAGCCATGTGCTTCTAGAAAGCCAAGCCTCTGCCCAGTCCCAAGGAATAGCTTTGATGAATCTAAGCCAATAACTGATAATTCCTTACCCCTTGCAAATGATTGGTTTAGAAATGGACATATAATACAACTAAGATAAATTAAATCAGAGGGAAAGTCTTCTAAAGGTATGGGAAATTCTCCTTAACTTTAAAAAGGGGCATAAGAAGGGGCCTTACTCTATCAGCCTTTGGATGTAGTTGTATGAGGACATGATGTTCCAAGTTACTATAGTTATCTTATGATCCCAAGGGGAGAATGCAAATTCAAAAGATGGCAGAGAAGAAAGGTGAAAACAACCCGGGTATTTGATGATATCACTGAACCATTGCCTTAATTACACCTGAAACTGGCCAACCTGCACACTTCTTATGAGAGTGCCAGAATGCAAACTTTGTGCACTTGTGCTCATCTCTCACACAGCTGAATGGTATGGTAAAAGCAACAATAACCAGTAAAAATACCTACTATTGATTGAGTACTTAGATACTGCTCTGTGGTCTTTTAATTAATAGGTATAATAATAAGTCTATAAAGTAAATATATTATTTCCATTTTGCAAATGAGGCCCAAACAAGTAGGTGAATGAACCAGGTTTATATCTATCATACTCTGACTCCAATGACTGAGTATTTAACTTGGATTCAACATTGGGGCCTGTCAGATAGTATTCAGACAGATGATAGGCACCTGTGTACATAGGACACAGGAAAATGTTTGGAAACAAAATATGCTGAGCTCAAACATGCACTTGATAACCACTTTTTTTTAATTCACTTAGTTATTTGTCAACATAGTTCAGATTTGTGGTAACCAGCTTCCAAGACTGGCCCCAATGATTCTCTCTTCCTAGTATTCACTCTTTTGTGTTGTCCACTTCCATGTTAAATAGGGATTAACTGTATAACCAATAGGATATTATGTAAATAACAATGTGTAACTCCTAAGGCTAGGTCATAAAAGACATTTTGGCTTCTGCCTGGCTTTCTCTTGCATCACTCACTTTGGGGCAAGCTAGTTGCTGTGTTGTGCCTAATGAAGAAGCCCTTTTGGGAGGCCCATGTGTCTCAAAACTGGAACATCCTACCCACATCCTTGTGAGTAAGCCAACATGGAAGTGGATCCTCCAGCCCCAGTCAAACCTTCAGAAGACCACAGCCCAGCCAACACTTGAGCCATAACCATCCAGCTAACGTCTCATGCCTGTCAAGCTAAGCTTAGGTCCTCTCCTAGCCCCTCGGACAAACGCCCTCTTGAGACTATACGATTCTCATTTTGAGGATTCTTTCCTGTTTCTGATACTCATTCAGGTCCCATTTTCCTAACATAAAAGTTCCAAGAGGGATGTGTGTGTATGTGCACGTGTGTGTGTGTGTATGTGTGTACGTAAGTAGGTAGTTAGAAACCCCTTCATGTAATCTCTCCTAAAAATTGTCATTCCTGAATTCCTGACTCAGAAAAATGATGAAATAATAAATGTTTATTGTTTTAAGCTGCTCAGTTTGGGGTTGGATTATAACTCCACAGTATATAACTTAATATGCTAAATTAACTTATTATGCTGATAATAATATATCTTATTATGCTGAGTAATCAAATAAGCCTCCACTTAACTTTAAAGGCAAAAAACTCACCTTAGATTTGTTTATCACTTCATGTTTTTCAAAGGAAATTGGGGGCCTCACCACAACTCTGTGAAATGAATAGGGAAAGTGTCTTTTCAGAAAACTGTCAGGCAGACTTGCTCAAGGTACTCGAGGGCCAGAATTAACAGAAAAGCATTCAGGGGCTCTTTTGCAAGTCTTGCCAGTATCCCTATTAGGAAGTTAGCCTAGGCAGAAAGACCCTGAGAATCAATACAAAATAAAACAAAAATGAAAAATGTCCCAAAGAGTCCCTAACTTAAAACTGTTTCCTGAGAGGCAGCATTATAGAACACTCCTGCTCCTCCCAGCCTCCCAGTCCCTTCTGGTTTTCATAGCACACAAAAGTTTATGGTCTTGGATCTGGCCCCAAATTGTAGATAGTCATCAATTTTGAGAACATTCATATATTCTGAACAGTGAAACTGTTAATGGTTATGGTGTTTATAGCTTGGATTTAAATAGGAAACTAATAAAGATAAAATCTCTGTTTGATAAGGTGCTCAAACCTCAGTCGATGGAGAGTTTCCTGTTGCATAGCCAGGCTCTGACTCCATTACTGGGTCCTGGATGCAGTCTCAGAAAACACAATTAGGAGGAAGTTAAAACTAAGAGAGTTAATGTGTTTCTCATAGAGCTAATATCAAGGCAGTAAGTGCTACTTTCAGACAATCATGAATGAGTAAGTGTGTGAGTGGCTGAGTCTGCTTTTTGTGAGACAAGCTCTATAGAGTTTGTTTTGGTTTCCTGTTTACTCTGAAAGAACAAGCAGAATCTCTGGGGCCAAAACTGCTCTGGCAGAAACCTCAGTTGATGACCTTGGCTTGAGTTGGGGCAAACCCTTGCAAATGAAGCCTTCTTTTTGCACCAGAGGCCGTAAAGTTGTAATATATGTGGCCTTTCAGGCACAGTCATCTATCTGCAGCAGGGAACTTGGCAGAAAGGCAGTCTGAGTTTGTTTCTTAGAAGTAATATGCATTAAAGTCTAAAATGGACCGCAAAGCACATACCCATCTGCAGTCAATGTTGCTACAGGTGTAGGATGTTGTGGTTTCTAACATCTTACATGTGTTCTCTAAACAATACCTCGAGTGTCTTTTTGTTTCTGGCCTGTGTGGTTTCCTGCATTTCCGGCAGCTGATCCTATGTAAAAAGGCAGCTGCCTGCAAAGTATTACTGAAAATTATGTACAAAGACACACATGCAGAAAATGGTGTTGGCTCTGAAAGAAGCTCACCCTAAGCTTGGAGCAGGATGGAGCCTGGAGCATTTGTCTGAGAAGCTGAAATAAGCACAGAGTTATTGACGCCCAGACCCCAGCAGCTTCCCAGCACCCCTAAGCAGGAATTCCTCCAGGTCAGAATTCTTGAGCTCTGCAACAAACTGAGTAATAGAAATATGGGTGAGAAATAGGGAGTATCTACAGGACTAGGTCTGAAAAGAAAGAAAAGAAATAGAAGTAGTCTGAGGGTTAAGAGAAGGCACCCATTAGGTGAGAGCTCTTGTCAGACTCCACAACCCAAGCAGGGAATGTTGAGAGTTGTTTTTTTTTTAATCATCCAAATAATAAATCAAACTGTGGATCGGGAGCCCTGATCCTGGAGCCAGAGATATCACAGGGAAACAGCAAAGTGACAAATTCCCAGGTGCAGAGCTTAAGACAATAGATGGCCAGGTGGTACTTTAAAAAGCCAGCACACAGACAGTCCTGAGGACTATCCACATACGGTCATCTATTAAGACATTCATCTCATGCCTGTCAAGCTAAGGGTCCTCTCCCAGCACCACCCCCCAACCCCCCGCCGGCAAACACCCTATTGAGACTATACAATTCTCATTTTGAGGATTCTTTGCTGTTTCTGATATTCATTCAGGTCCCATTTTCCCTACATAAAAGTTTCAAGAGGGGTGGGTGTGTGTGTGTGTGTGTGTGTGTGTGTGTGTGTGTGTGTATGTGTGTATGTAAGTAGGTAGTTAGAAACCCCTTCATGTAAACTCCCCTTAAAATTGACGTTATTGGGAGCTCTTAGCTTCTGAAACTTAAAAATCTTCTCTTTTGCTTTGTGGAAGGGAAACTTCCAAATAAAGTAATGGATAGGAGAGACAGATTAACATGGTTCCTTGCAGGGATAGGTTCACTTACTTGGCTTCTGAGAAAAGTGACCTGGCAGAATCCTAGTCCCTAACCCCGCAGGCCGGGCAGTCCTTAGTGGACTAATGAAGTATGTGCTTCCCACTTCTGTCCCAGTGTTGGGAAGGAGACCAGAGAAAGAAGAGGTCAAAAGGGGCAGCCGGAGGGGAAATCTGATGGCTATCCCATGGGGAAGGGAGTGGATTTCTCAGAGTTTCATGTCCTCCCCTTCCGTCCCCAGTGATGGTCTTTCCTCCTCTTTGTAGTGTCTTTGTTATTACTCAGCAATCAGCTGCAGGTGAATAGGATGGGGTGACAAAGTGAGAGGCTGAAATCCTCCCTAAGACTCTTGGGTTGTGAGCATAGGCCCAAGGGCATGGGATTTCATTAGGACTCTGAGCCATAATATGGCAGTCATATGAACCAAGAACTCAACCTACAGGTAAGATATTGGAAAGAACTGATAAAGCCATTATTTTCCTTTTAATTTAACAACTTACAGTAGACCCTAGACTCTACGCATGTCCTCTGTAGAACATTACTTCTATTTTTTTCTTTAAAAAATACATTAAATTACTTAGCGGAGGTCCAGTTAAAGATAGTTGGTTATATACACACATTTGCCTCCACTCCCTCCAGAAAGTCCACTAAAGTGATAACTAAGGGATTAAACAAACAAAAAACAAAAAGTAAAAAAAGAGAAGAGGAGGAACAGTAACATTTTAGAAGTTAAAAGACTTCTAAAGTCTTTTGGAAGACTTTTAGAAGTCTTTTAGAAAACATTACCACTCCTTTTGGAGGAGTGCTAATGACTTAGCAAACCCAAGAAAATAGGAAAAGCTAAGAGGCAATCTGATTTATATTAATACCACAGAATCCCCAAAAGGTCCAGGAATTGGCAATACTAGTTACCTCTAGAAGATGGGTATTGGTTGAGATTGTTTAAAGAGCAATGAGACAGGGCCAGGTGTCGTGGCTCACACCTGTAATCCTAGCACTCTGGGAGGCTGAGGTGGAGTGGAGTACGGGGGTTGTCGCTTGAGGTCAGGCGTTTGAGACCAGCCTGAGACTCTACCAAAAATAGAAAAATTAGCTGGGCATAGTGCATGCCTGTAGCCCCAGCTACTTGGGAGGCTGAGGCAGGAGAACCACTTGAGCCCAGGGGTTTGAGGTTGCAAGTGAGCAACAATGACACCACTGCACTCTAGCCAGGGCAACAGAGAGAAACTCTGTCTCAAAAAAAAAAAAAGAAAGAAAGAAAAGGCAGTAAGAACCCTGTATCTCAGAGGATAAGACAAAGAATCTGTTGGACTGGGGAATAAGAATAGTGAAGGTGGAAAAACTGTCCTGAAAACAGGGGCAATAAGTGAAAGCAGGCACACTGAATGTTGAAGGTACCCTTCACATATTTTTCCCTCTTAGTTAAAAGAAGCTTCTTTGGGGAATCTGGCCAGTTTAAAAGAAAAGACCTAGAGACTGACACTGGGGACTCACCTATGAAATGGCCCCGCCAGGTCACCCCACTGTGAAGCTCAGTTGGACAGCCCTCCCTTTGCATACAGAGCTTCCAACCAGATTTGTATTAATTAGTACCTGATTCCTACATATGGACAGGTAGCCAAGGATTACCCAACGTTTGAGGAAGATTTCTCAAAGGCCAAGTTAACAAACAACAACTTGGGGAAAAAGCAATTCAGGGAGATGAAGCCTTTAAAAAATAACTGTCACAAACATGAAACAAGAACAAGATGTTATGTAAAAAAACAAGAACCTTCAGAGAACATTAAAAGTAGGAAGTAAAAGTGAAAATCTCAGTAGAAGGTTTGAAAATGAAGTTGAGAAAATATCACTGAAGGCAGATCAAAGACATAGAAAATAGAGATATAATAAGACATTTAGAGGACCAGGCCAGGACATCCCTCATCTGAAGAGCAAGAGTTCCAGAAAAGAACAAAGAAACAGAAGGGAATGATTATAAAATGGCTTATTAAAGTCAACAGAGCTAAAGGCCCCACCAGTTGCAGGCCACAATGGATAAGAATAGATCCACACCTAGGTTCATTGTTGTGAAATTTTAGCACTTTAGGAATCATAATAGCATCTTACTTCTCAACAGTAACATGAAGAAATATGAAGACCGAGAAGAAAAGTCTTCCAATATTGAGTGGAAATTGTTTCTAACCTAGAATTCCATACCCAGCCCCAACACTAATCAAGAGGAGGGGCAGAATAAAGATATTTTGAGAAATGCAAGTTCTCAAAACATTTATCACCCTCTACCCTGTCTCAGAAAGCTATTGGGGGATGAATTCCCACAAAACAAGTGAACAAATGAAAGAAGAGGAAAACAGGAGGTCCAGGAATCCAGGACAGGGAATTCTACACAAGACACAGACTAAGATAACCCCCAAGATGATGGTGAAGGGAAATCCCAAGACAGCAGATATGTAACCAGCCTAGGATCAAACAATCAAGATTAGAGCAGCTCAGAAGGTACTCAGAGTAACTTCTCACAGGATACCTTAATGCATTTGAGCATAGTGAGAGAAATTTCCATATATTTCCATAGCTGGGAGAGAATTTAAGGTTTATTTGGTAATAAATATATAGAAAACCAAGCAAATGAAAAAGCAAGACAATTATTAATACCAGGGAAAACAGTAAGTTGTGGAGAAAAGGAAAAGCAATCATAATATCCCGCGTAGCTCCGCTGTCAGTAGCTTTTAAGTGGTCATAAAATGGAAACATGTATATCAATCTAACTAAAAGTATGTAAAACTATTTGGGAGTGCAGAGTTGAAGGGCGATGTGAGTACGAGTGTTGGAGGGGATGAGAAAGAATGTTAAATCCTTATCTTCCATAGTCATATGGGTGGTGGGATCTTCCAAAGTGAGAAGCCAAGAAATAACATTTAAAAGTGAAAACTCAAGAAGTAGCAATAAAAGTGTGTGATTTAGAGATATGAATGTAAACATGAAGATAAATTGCTTGGAAAAGTCAAGTAGGTTTGCCTTCAGAGAGTGGGAAGTGGCAGAGGCGGGGGCGAGACTTCTGTTGTCACACGAGCTTCATAAATTGTCTCCTGGCATACATGCACATAGCACTTTGGTAAAAGTAAAAACTATGTAAAACGTTGCATCATCACAGGCTTCTGCTCGGCACATTCTTGAAGACGACTTGATACTATACACAACTCAAAAGGCGCTGCTTTCTAAAAGCCTTGGTGATCTCATGCGTCCAATTGTTTTAGTTCAAGTGTGAAACGCGTGTGATTTTTGTGATTTCCTAATTCGTCATGATGCTTCTCAGCAAGGCAAGGCTAATTAGTTAGATATAAAGCCAGAAGTTACAACACTCAATCTGTTTCACAGGGATGTGAAGGTACCCGAAACGAAGGCCTCTTTAGGAAAAAAAAAAAAAACCAATGCAGCGAAGAAGGCAGCTTACAGCTTGACAATCTGAGAGTTTAGGCACTCTTACTTTGCATGGTATGAAAATTCTCACATTCAGTAATCTCACCCTCAAAGCCATACTAACAATTTGGACTATTTTTGACTCTTTCAATCATTTTCAACCAATATCAACATTCCAAAGTAGTTCAAATAGTCCCTGTGAAGTTTTCCAGTGCGAGCTACGCAGACAATACAACTCAGACATAAAACGGTCCAGATGACTTCGTGGTTAAGGCTCCCAGAGTGGACGTTCCAGACTTGTCTCTGGTTCTTCTGTGAGAAGCAGCCACTGCAAAGCTTCTCTAAGGAAACGAGCCTCTCCAGGAAGTGGTGGAAGCAGAATAACCCAAAGAGGTATCCCAATTTAGGAAGCAAGACTTGGGGTAAGTTGAGAGAGGATTTTCTTTTTCTTTGAAAGAGAAAAGAGGAAAGACACAAAAAGAGAGCCAGAAGAAAAGCTTATCTTTCATTAAGGGATTGTGATCATTCCATTCTCCACACAAATGGAATGTAAACTTCATTCCATTCTCCACACAAATTTGGATCCCACCTTCTCCTCAGAATCCCCCTGACACCAATTTTGTGCAAGATATATGTGCTTATAGCTATAGGGGATATAAAAATGAATAAGAAAGGGACTCACCTTAAGAATTTGACCAGGTCCGAAACTCCTGTAACTACTTATCTCTGAAAATGGATTTTTTCTCAATGTGTATCTGAGTAATTGCTCTCTAATTGTGTATACTTTGCACAGGTGTCTCCATCACGGTTGTCTTCCTTGGACTGTAGAATTCAGTCTGATACTGGGAGCACTTACAAATGTGATTAGGTTAGAGTGACTTGTTGGTTTAGGAGATGATGAAGATGATCATAATAATGAAGAACAATATTTCCACATGTACTAAATAAAAAATAAAGTAATTATTCTTCAACTTTTCCCGTATGGTATTCTAGCTCTGTTTAAACTAGTACAGAGTTTTGCAGGATCATTCCTATAAACTAGACTCTAATTTCTCCTATGGTCCTAATCAAGGCTACCATGCGATCCTGCATGGTTGGAAAAATTTTAGATGATCACCTTGTTTTAAATCAGGAGGCTACTGAACAATTCCCTCTCTCTGTTAAAATGAATTGTCATGTATTTATTTTTTAATCAGGTGGTTAAAGGTAATCACTATGAAATACAAGCCAGAGACGTGTAAATAAACCTAAAACTTGATATTCTGTAGTTCACAGTTCAAACTCATCCTCTGTGAGGACACGACACAGTACTGTGCTATGTCAGAGTCAAATGTGCAAAAGCAAAACCTATGACCCTGCGGGCCCAGATTCTTCTGCATGTTTATCTTCCCAAGACTTCTCGAACTTTGTACCGTGATCGGCAGGCAGCATAGAGTGAAAGCACCTGGGCTCATTTGTCTGCAAATGCCAAGCGAAATCGAAAGCGGAAACTGGGGCTGGGATATTACCAGTGAAACCATATTGGTGCAGGGGAAAGAAGGGTTTTCTTTGTGTGTTGGTGGAGGAATGTCGGTCTGTCAGTCTCCACCGCGTGCTGTGCTCATCGTTGGCTCTGCCAGTGCAGACGAGGTCTGCCCCGTGTCTAGGTTATAAATAAAATGTTGCTACACCAGTGGGCTTTGGAGCTCAGACTGAAGCCTCAGCTTCCAGGCCACAGTCAAAGTTGCTGTTTTAAATTACAGGAGACCAGGAGAATTCTTTGTTTTGTCCTCTCTATGTGGGGTTCAAACATGGACTTTTTCTGCTTGAATCCAGATGAGTATTAGTCTGAATTTGTCTGATAAAATTTGTCAAGTTACTTACATTTTTAATTCACAAACTAAAGATTTGCATTACAAATTATTGGAGCTAGAAAAATCTAAGAAAATAGCATATGTGCTTGCAAGTAATTCAGCATTAATTTCTAATATAAAACTTAAAAACTATTTATTCAAATCTCAAGTCTCTAACTTCATTTTGTTCATTTGTCTGAGAGATACTCTAATGTTTCTAACTGGCAGGGCTCTTTCTGAAGGACTAAAAGTGTTGTGTTAGCAGTTTCTCCCGAGGTGGCTGTGAAAGTGAGCTAGGTTTTGTACTCTCCCCAAAACTGACATGTTAGGAGGACTCACTTGTGCTTAGCAAGGAAGCCCTGTGTGGGATATTCTGCTGACATGTAGAATAATCTGATGTTAAAGTTTAACAGCTACCAGAAAAAAAGTTTTATTGAGTGTTAACAGCAGTGCTGTGAGGCTGTACTCTCAGAAAGGAATTTTTTAAAACACACAGTAGGAAGCTCACAGGAAGTTCTTCAACTGGATCCAGCAGCAGGCAACACTGACGTGGTCAGGAAACAGGCGGGAAGCTTAGGCGGAGGCATCCGGAACAGGGCTCCTAACAGTGCCCACAGCAACACAGGCTGCACAACGTGGCCAGTTTTGCTTAGGAAAAGCTCCTGAATAGTGGCAGTTAATATTAAAACTAACTTGTGTTATTTGATGATGGAAGCTTCTTGCATGGGTGTTATTTCTCTTAGTGGCCCCAAGCCTGGCACCTCCCAGACAAGCTGAGGAGTTGGAGAAGACCATTGACCTTCCTACTCCGCTTCAAATGCAAAACAAATTTATCCACATTGGAGGGACACATCTTCTGACATGATCCTTCATGTCTCTTTCTGCATGGTCTGCTGGGGTAGTTTGCCTCATTTTCACGCATGTAATCATTCATTCATTCAACAAGCACCTATTATGTTCCAGACACCATTCCAGGACTGCGCATCCGGTAGAGATCAAAACAGGCTCAAACTCCTGCCCTTGTGGCACTTATTACTCCAGTGGCATGGACTCAGAGAATGTCAGAGCTAGAGCCTATGGCGTTCAGAAGTTACAAACTCAAATGGCTATAAGAGCCAGACCGGGAGGGAAAATGCACAAAGGTGATAGGAAGGGGTGGTAACTGTAGCAAACCAGAGAGTTTGTGTCCCAAAAGGGATCCAATAAATTTTTTTTGGAGCACTGTGTAAACAAACCATCTTTAAGTGCCAGAGGGCTCCCATGGCTGCTATTCAACTCTCAAATGTCCTCAAACCAGAAATCAAGGCCCAGAACAGATACGTGCCTTGTTCAAGGCCACATAACTAGGCAGAGGGCAAGCTAAAGCTAGAACTCAGCTCTCCTGGCCCTGGCCCCTTGCTTTTCCACTATGCTGCACTCCCTGTGGTCAGGTCCTTGAGGCATCTCAGAAAGGTACAAGTGTTTGACATGATCTTGGTGAACAACCCATTCATTCTCACAACAATTATTTATAAAGCTCTATCATGTGCCAAACACTGAGGAAAGCTTAAGAGTCTTGAACAAGTCCAACGTCAGAAATGGGCCTTAACCTCCCAGAGCTTAAGAGCAGATTGCTTTAGCAATCTAGATGTATAATTAGTAGGAAACAATAAATTCCTTTTTTCCCCTTTGAGCACTTCCAGGGCAGTAGTTAGGACTCTCTAGACCCAGATACACACATGTGCTCAACATGGATGAGAAATAAACTTAATGTTACATGATTAATGTCATGTGTCCTTTAAAATTAATCCAGCCCAAGAACTAGTATAAAAGGATTACTGTGGAATAGTGACAGGGTACATAGAAGGTGCTCAATACATACCTGTTGGCCAAGTGACTGTGTTCATGTGTTATGCAATCTCAGCTGCTGGGCAATGAATGAACTTCTTCTACATTTGGCTATTTCAAAAAAGGCCCAGCAGTGGCATAGTCAAGTGCCAGGGCTGGCCATTAATTGCACAAATATTGATGGAACGCCTATCTACCATGTAGGAGACTCTGTTAGAGCATACGCGTAAGTGCCATGGCATTCAAAAATCAGTGTTTATGAACCAAAGGTAAGTTGGAAACTATTTTTTTCTAAGTACTCCCCAGAAGTATGGTAGAAGCCTTTGAAAAATAGTCCAAATTAGGTCTCCTAGATCAGCAATTCAGTTTTTACTACCTGCCACAGCTGGAGGGAGAAATGGCCAAAGGTATGATCTGCACTGATTCATGGATTGTCGCTAATGGTTTGGCTAGATGGTCAGAGACTTGGAAAGAACACAATTGGAAAACTGTTGACAAGGAGATCTGGGGAAGAGGTATGTGGATAAACTTCTCTGAATGGGTATAGAGTGTGAAGATATTTGTATTCCACGTGAATGCTCATAGAACAGTGACCTTAGGTGGATTTGATGGCCCATTCTGTGGACCTTCCACACCCACTTTTGTCATTGTCCAATGGGCTCATGAACAAAGTGGCCATGGCGGCAGGGATGGAGATTGTGTGGGCTCAGCACCATGGACTTCTACTCATCAAGGCTTATTTAGCTATTACCACTGTTAAGTACCTAATCTGCCAATAGCCCTTGAGCTGCTAATATGGCACAGTTCCCAGGGAAATCAGCCAGGTACTTGTTGAGAAGTTGATTCCATTTGGGCTATTTCCATAATGGAAGGAGCAGCACTTTGTCCTTACTAGAATGGACGATTATACTTTCTGCCTTCCTTGCCCTCGATGTTTCTGCCTAAACTACTATCTATGGATTTACAGAATGCCTTATCCACCATCATGGTATTCTACATAGCATTGTTTCTAACCAAGAAATTTCATTTCATAGCAAATGAAGCTGCAGCAGTGGGCCCACGCTCATGGAATTCACTGGTTTTACTATGTTCTTGCATCATCTTGAAGCACCTGACTTGATGAAATAGTGGAAAAGTCTTTCAAGGGCTGTTATGGTGAGAGTTAGGTGACAATACCTTGCAAGGCCAAGGCAATACCTTGCAATGTATACCGGATATAGTACTAATAAATGGTATGTGCTCTAAACCAATGTCCAATATATCGTGATTTTTTTTTCCATAGCCAGGATTCAAGTGTCTGGAAATTGAAGGGTGGAGATGGGAGAGGTTTTTCCCACTATCACACTTAGTGAGTCATTAGCAAAATTTTTATTCCCGTCCCTGCAACTTTAGGCTCTGCTGGTTTGGGAGTTTTAGTTTCAAAAGGAACTAAAGGTGGAAAATGCTTCCACCAAGATACACAACAACGATTCCACTAAACTAGAAATTGAGACTGCCCTCTGAATACTTTGTGTTCCTTGTGCCAGTGAATTAAGCAAAGAGGGTTACTGTACAGGCTGGTCCTGATAGGCATGGGGAAATTGGAATTACTGTACAGTGGGGCTAAGAAATAATACACCTGGGATGCACCAGATCCTCTAGGCCACCTCTTACTATTCTTATGTGCTAGGATTAAAGTCAATGGAAAACTGCAATGACCCAATTCAGGCAGGACTGCCGATGACCCAGTCCTTTCAGGAATGAACATTTGAGTCACCCCACCAGGCAAGAAACCATGAACAGCTGAAGAGCTTGCTTAGGGCAAAGGGAATATGGAATGGGTAGTGGAAGAAAGTAATGATAAATATCAGAAATGACCATGTGGCCACCGCATAAACAGTAATTATAATAGTTTGAGTGTTTCTTTCCTCTTTTGGTATTTATATGATTATATATATATATTAACAAAATATTTTTGTTTTCTTTCTTGGATATTAGAAGAGGCTTGTAAATCAACTAGAAGAAGAATTAACATCACCAAAGATGAAAAAGAGCCTTTGTATCCTCTTCTGGGGAAACGGTTAGTGTGTTTTGGGTTGTATGTGTGTTGGTTGTACCATGTCAGATGAAGCATGACTTTGTTATGGCTTTTATTTGGAGATAAAATATGGCTTAAGGAGCAGTGTATAGTGCAAGTTGGCAAGGGGTTGACTGTGGTGGCTTTGTAATGTGTCAACTTGGCTAGACTGAATTGTGTTTCCTGGAATTTCATTCCCTGCATGATTGCAGTTAGGGCAGGTCACAAGAGAGAGCCTTGTGTGAGATCTGGAGGGCAGGAGAGAAGCAGCAGCCATCATTACTGATCTTCTGGATCACCCTATTGGTGTGACGCAGCAGGCAGGCCTGCAACTGCTCTGCCTTCTCCTGGATTCTCCTTCCACTTTCCAACTCCTGGGCCAGGAGTGTGGCAGAGATCTGTGAGGAAGGATGTCCACCTCTTCTGCAGACACTCATACCATCAAGATCAGAAGCAGCCAAAACTACCAGCTGGTGCTTGCAGGTTCCACCTTATCCTTGCTCTACCCTACTTGGCAGCCACCTTCTCCTCCCACCTTGTGCACTTCAAACTGTCTACCTGCAGACTTCAATTTCTGCATCAGTCACAAAGACAACAGCCTTAACAGAGACTGCTTAACCAGCTTCCACAGTTGCTTAAGATCAAATCTCTATAACAAATCCCTTAACATATAGATACACCCTTGTACTTTTGCTTCTCTGATTGAACCCTGACTGATACAGTGGCTTAAAGAATAGGGGAGTTTATTTCCTTCACATATAACAATTCAAAGACAAGCAATCCAGGTAGGAAGGACAGGTCTGCTCCATATGGACATTCAGGGACCCAAGTTCCTTTCATTGTATTGTACCACTATCCTAGGGCATTGTCATTACCCACCTGGTCAAATCTGAGTCACTACATCTAAATTCCAGCCAACAGGAAGGGGCAAGAGGGTATGGAGGAAGTATACCCAACATCTAAGGCCCAGCCCTGGAAGCGACACACAACACTTCTGTTCACATTCTGTACATGAGAACTTCATCATGTGGCCTCGCCCAACTCCAAGAAAGACTGAGAAATCAATTCTGGTGAGGCAGCCATGTGCCCAAGAATAAAGGAAAAATGTACTGCCTCTACCACATATAGACAGACTTGCTTTAACAGTGTGAACATTATGTGCATAATATTAATGTTATATAACTATATATGATATATAATTATATGTAATATAACATATATGATATATACAATAATATATAGTTATATAATGTTTACATTAATTATACATAATATTCACACTATTAAAGCTAGTCTACGTAGATGATATATAACTATATATTATGTATAATATAATTATACATAATATATGTAATACTATATTATAATGCTGACTCCAGGTCCTAAAAATAGCATAAAAGGCCACTAAAAATTAGCTGAGTTACTCTGCAAACCAAAGCTAGGAGCAGCCTAGTGCTATGAAAAATCGAATTGAATGCTTCCAGATTTGAGAGTTTTTGTGCCAATAAATAAATAAATAAACTACTACTGTAACAACAAACCCCAGGAACTTTCCCAACTAAAAATCATAATTGATTACAAGCTGTTGCCTCCAGTATTGAGTTACATTTTGCCTTACCAACTAAATGCCTCAGTAGTTAAAATGATTTTGTTTGAGATTCACATGGATTAAATAGCCTAGAACACATCCACCCTAGACTTAATCTAAGAGAGAGGAGATTTGGTTCAAATGTTCCTTCTCAGCATGTCAGGAAATGTTTTCTCCAATTAAGTAATCTTATTTTAGAGTTAACTCTGTGCCAAGAAAATAAACAATATATCTTTCATGAACACATCCACTCTGTTGTATAAAAACTTTTATTTTCTGGGAGCCTGCCCTTGGAATTTGTACATATAATGAGATCAGAGCTGGCAAAATCCTGTTTTCTTTAGCATTTAATGGCTTTAGAAACTATAAGGGAGCCATGTGACACAGTATAATGACAGAGTTCTATGAACAAGTGAATATCAAAGATCTACATATAATCTCTCCCCCCCACACACACACCAAAAAAAAAAAAAAAAAAAAAACCCTGCAGTTTTACAGGAATACTGTGTTAAGTACAGTGGGATGTTTCCACTCAGTCTTGAGCTGCGTAAAAATGAGCTGCAAGAGAATCTGTTGCCGATCACAGACCAAATGCTATTACGCTTTCAACACATTTTAAGGGATTAGGCACTACGGATATTGTACTTGTAAGATCAAGTTGCAATAATGGGAAGTTGGGAAAAACACTTAAGATCCAAGGGCCTGGCTGTCTCAAGGATGGCACTGGAGAAGGCAGAATGCTGGAGGCCTCCTTCTTGGAGGTCTCTGCCCCCTGCCCCAGAGGATGGCTCTGGACAGAGGCCTGGAGGCCTTGTGTTCTCCTGCTCCACCTCCTTCCATCCCACCACCCCCGACATGCTCCAGCAATACCCAATGACTCCCACTTCCCCGGACCTGTGATGCCGCCTCTCTCCTTCACGCTGTTCTATACGCTGTTTTCCACTGCGAACGCTCCTTGTTGTCCCGCAAGACCCAGCTGCGGCACTTCTTCCATGAAGCATAGACAGTAAATTACGCTCTCCTCCTATTTTTTCTTCTTACTGGCTTCCCTGCTGGTGAGCTTTTTAAAAGTGAGAAACCTTGTTTCTCTTACATTCCCATTGCCTAACACAAATCCAGACTCGTGGTCGGTACATACCATGTGTTTATGAAATGAACAAGTGGATGTTAAATCTAAAAATGGTAGGATCTGGGATCTCACCAATTAGCCAACTCGAGGCTCCCTTGCCAACATAGTAAAGGGCCAGTCCCATAGTTTACCCAGGAAGGAGGGAAGAAAAACTGCTCTGATCTCCTTTCTCATTCTCTCTTCAATCTGGATCTGGGTCAACTAGGATCAATAATGAGCTTCCAGTTGCCATAAGAGTTGTGTCCCTTATTTTTCCTTGATTGCCCATGGAATGCACTAATGAACATTTGCTAGTAGAAGTTACATGACAGCTCCTCCGCTCTTAGAGGAACAGTGAGTACCTTCCCTTCAGGGACTTACACCTGGGCAAACACCTGGGTGAAGTAGCAGCACAGAAGAAAACTTTCCCAGACCTGCATGGAAGAGCTTTAACCACTTTAGAAGTAAGAGTTGGCTTTGCTCTGCCTAGCCCAAAGTTTAGATGGGGACAGACAGAGATGGGGAAAGAGTTTAGATGGGGACAGACAGTTTAAATTGGGACAGACAGAGAGAGAGAGCTGTAGCCATAGCAGATACATACGCCCAGTTCCATCACTCCCGTGATTGCTCCATGTGCCTTTCCAAGAGGCAGTGAGCAACGTAAAGAGCAAAGAACCCTGCGACAGGAATCAGGAGAACCCTGCCCAAGTCCTGGCTCTGCCACTATTTGTCTGACCTTCTGCCGTCCTCTTCATTTCCTTGGTCCTCAGTTTTCTCACTTTTTAATGGGAACTATAGTACCTACCTGATCATTTTACCATGTAGCACTAAACTTTGAAAAAGTTAGTCTCCACAAAATCTTTTATAACTTAAGAGTGCCATGCCAATACCTGGCCTGTCTCCCACTACTCCCCTGTGAGTATCTACCTGTCAGCCCACCTGGACTTTTCACTAGTCCACACACAGGCCCTGTCACCTGTGAAGCAATCTCCCCCATTAACATGCTGCTTTTTGGTTACATCAGCAGTGATGTCATGTGGATATCGGGCACCACTGACATGGTGTGAGAAGGAGGGAACATCTCTGTGGTGTCCTTCCCCAGAACCCATAATCTCCATCTAACCATGAGACAAACATCAGACAAACCCGAACTGGGGGACATTCTGCAGCATATCTGGCCAGTACTCCTCAAGACTGTCAAGGCCATGAAAGCAAGCAGAGTCTGAGAAACTGTCACAGCCCAGAGGAGACTGAGGAACCATGACAACTAAAGGCAATGTGGCTGCCTGAACTGGATCCTGGAACAGAAAGAGAACATTAATGGAAAAATTGGTGACGTCCAAAAACATATGGAACTCAGTTAATAGTAATGTGCCGATGCTGGTTTCTTAGTTTTGACAAACGCACCATGGAAATGTAAGACATAAAGGATGGGGTGAATAAAGTGAGGGGTATATGGGAACCCTCTGTACTATTTTTGCAACTTTCTGTATATCTAAACTTATTCCAAAACAAAAAAAAATTTTTTTTAATTCTACTTTCCTTTCAAGCCTCATCCAAATATCACCTCCCTTGTGATGCCTTAGTGAATTCCCCTCTTAGCTCTGACTTTTCTTTCTTCTCAACCCTCCTAGCACTTTGCTTCCTCCTTAAATGGCATCTGCATGTTACAATTATACGTGTACTGTTCCAACCCCTCCCCCCATACATACCCTGATATTCGAGCAACTTGAAGGTGACCGTTCTTTTAATCTCCAGGGCCTCGCGGAGATTTATCCTGACACATGATAAATATCTAATACATGTTTATAAATGGCTGGATGGATGGATGAATTGCAGCAGCCTGCACTGTCAAACTGTAGGATCGCTGCAGCATGTTTATTCTATCCAGGCTTAGCTAAACATTTTCCCAAAATAGAATTTATTCTGTGGGCTAAGGCAATGTCTGCTACTGAAGGTATTGCCGTGTATTTGCAAAGCACCTTCCACTCTAGACTTTTAAAGCTATTTAGAAACCACAACTTATTAATCTTCATACCCCCCTCACATGAAATGCATTTGGCATAATTTAGTAATCCAAACTGTACATACCACAGGGGATTTGAAAAGTACCTAATTAAAGATACAGTGCTGTGCTCACCTTATCCTGGGCTTAAAGCCACTGAAATTGGTGAGCATTTGGGCTGAGAGGAGGAAGAATGGAGGCATTTTTATAGCTGTGGATTTCAAGGGATTTGGGGCATCAGTACACTAGGCTCGAATGGGAAAAACAGGTTAAAAATCAGGGATAAATAAGATAGGTAGAAGCCAAACAGGGTGTCAGAATAAAGGAAGAAAATTGAAAAATAATGAGAGTACTACACTGAACTGCTAAATTAAAGAAACAGAAGCAGCCAACATAGGAGGGAAAAAAGCTGAAAAAGGCTAAGAAATGTTATTGTCTTAGCCTAATTTCCTCCAAAAAGCAGAGCTTGAGACATGGGTTTGCACAAAGGTGTTTTACTTTTAGAAGTGAACCTAAATAACAGGAGTGGAGAACTGAGAAGCATTTGAATATGACCTGCAGTAAATGGGAATGCATGTGATTATGATACATTTCTATTATATTAATGCAAATGGTAACAGATAATGGTAGTTCAGCTACATTTTGTATGCTTTAAGGAAAATATTTCAAAAGAAACTTTTATAGGTTTGGAAATCCTGTGACAATGAGTAGATGGTAAACCCAACTCCTCCAGGTTACTAGGTGCTATTTTAAAAGTTTATATATATCCACCAGCCAAGTCTGGATACAGTACTACTTTTATAACTAGCATCATTATCTTCATTTCTAAACCGACTAAATCAAAGTGCAACCCTTGGAAAACCAGCAATTAGTACTAGGATTGTGTCAGTACGGGGGGATTCATTTGTCCTCCCAGACTCTCGCATTTCACAGCGAACTGCTCTGTGACAGTACCTTACAGGAGCTGATGCCACATGTACACAACAGTAACAGTTGCTGGATTACATACTCTTTCCGCCTTTTTCTCTGAGTTGTTTATCGAAACATGGGCAGATTAGGGGCTCAAGGTTTCTGAGGTCAAAAAGGAACTCTAGGCTCAGAGAGAGAACTCTTCAGAGAAAGTGAGCCCGGACCTCTGTCGGGATCACTGCGGCTGCTGCTGTTTCTGTGGATGTGGAGACCCAGACTTCCCAAGCGGCTCAGGGCTTTGCTCTCTTTCCCCTTCGCCGTCTGCCCTTGCAGTCATGACGTGGAGCAATTTCAGAAATGTGCTTGGAATGGTTCTCCGTAGCTCCCGCAGCAGCCAAAACCCAAGCCGGCTCAGAAACACACACTTTGGGCCACCAAGTCACCAGAAGTTAATGTCGCCGTGTCTCAGTGTTCAACAGAAATCAACTCCCTCCTCCTAGACCTCCTGGGTAACCTTAGAGCTTACCAGGCTGCGCGTTTCGTGAAAGGAAAACTGCGCTTGGAGCTTAGTGGCCTGCTTGTTTCCAACTGACCGAGTGGCCTCAGGTAATTCACAATGTCCTCAGACCTCAGTTTCCTCATCTGTGAAGTGCAGGTGGAGGATGAGAGCATCTTTCAGCTCCAAAATGTTATGATGTAAAAATCCTGCCAAGATAAATCTCTTAAGTTTGTTTTCTTGTATTTCCACACTTCCCTTCTCTGTATTTGACCTGCACATGGAAAGTATCTGATGCCTCACCCTTCCACACCCTCACCAGACACTTGAGAAAGTCCGGAATGTTTCTTTTATAAAAGAGTTTGAGCTGTGTTTCCTACAGACTTAGATTCCTCTTTGCCAGTAAAATCCCTGCCGCCTCTTCAAGTCACAGTGAGTAAGCAGCACGTCAAGGGGTGGCTAATTCTTCTCAGGTTCCTCGGGTCGGGAAACACAGTTGGTTATTTCAGACCCCTTTTTCTCTGCGAACCAGCTAACACCAGTCTATCTACTCGTCTCTGATCTACACCGAGGGAATTTTAAGTAGAATGTTTCTCATGAGAAAAAAAAAATGTGTTGTGAGAATTCCTTCGCCTATTTTGGCCCAACAGAATTTCAGCTGACACTCCCTGGCGGAGCTGCAAAGCTGCCTTTTCTACATCTACCTTTTAGATGTAGTTTATCATCAGAAAGTTGAGCCGCATTCATTGGGAGGTGATTGGGTTAAAAGAAATTCTTTTGTTTCGATCTTAAAAGGAAGTTCAAAATCAACTATTTAAAATAGCTTGCCTCATCTACAATCTACTGATAGCAGAGTCAGCCTGAAGATACACAACACTGCAATGGTGAAGGACGTTTTCCAGTGTCGTGAGACTACTCCCAGGCCAATTCGCTCTGAGTGTGGCTCCTTTTGGAAGCTGTAGGCAACAGCCTGCTACCATGTGATGCTCGGTTCCGATGTGTAGTATCCTTTGTTGCTTGGCTGATGCTGGACTTTTCTTATCTCTTCCTGGCCCCCCAAGAAGAAAAGTGCACTACTATTAAAATGAATCCATTCCACTGGGACAGCAACAGTGATCAAGGTGCATGGAGCAGGACAGTCGGCTCTCCTTGGCACCAGGACAGCAACGTAGCTCCATGCTCTGCTTGGACTTCCTGACAACACAGCCTTCTGGATTAGAAGGCAGTGAGTGTAGGCCAAGGTCCCCTGGCCTAAGAGATGTTGAAGGAGAAGAATCATTATGGCAGGCCATGTTTTTTAGAAGTGACTTGAAAAATCAATGTGAGGTCCTCCTCCTATCAAATCAAATCCAGACCTTTCTTCCTTTTGGATTCTTTAAATGTTTTATTTGGCTTATTTATGATGCATGAAGAAGTTTCTTTTCAATGTGAGGGCAAAAGCATGTCTCTTTGTTTAGACACTTTGAATACGAATTCATCTGCAGTTTGACCCAGAGAAGCTGGACTCTACTCCTGGCTCCACCAGGCAAGCGATTTATCCTCTCTGGACCTAATTTTCTCATAAAACAAACAAACAAACAAACAAGCAAACCCCCAAAAACAAACAAAAAAAGCCACAAGGGTTTGAGAACAGATCATCTTTTATAGAACTGGCTCCATAATTTGCCATTCTAGTGCAAAATAAAAAAAGTAGGACCTAAAATTTAAAAGTGGTTAAAATTTCAGGGCACTGACAATAGAGCATTAAACAAAGTGTGGGGCCCATCTGGGCACAGGGTCCTTACTGCTCAGTGGCACAGGCCACACACACACGTTGCATGCTGGACTTAATCTCTTCCATGCCTTGTCCAGCACCAAAGTTCTCTGATATCATAGCCTTTTCTTTCATCTCCACACGCACAGTCCTCATGCAAAAAAGCAAACACAAACAACAAACAAAAAAAGCAAATACAAAAAGCTTGAGTTGTTGGCCAGGCGCGGTGGCTCACGCCTGTAATCCCAACACTCTGGGAGGCCGAGGCGGGCGGATTGTTTGAACTCAGGAGTTTGAGACCAGCCTGAGCAAGAGCGAGACCCCGCTTCTACTAAAATTAGAAAGAAATTAATCAGCCAACTAAAAATATATAGAAAAAATTAGCCGGGCATGGTGGCGCATGCCTGTAGTCCCAGCTACTCAGGAGGCTGAGGCAGTAGGATCACTCGAGCCCGGGAGTTGAGGTTGCTGTGAGCTAGGCTGACACCACGGCACTCACTCTAGCCCGGGCAAAAAGAGTGAGACTCTGTCTCAAAAAAAAAAAAAAAAAAAAAGAAAGAAAAAGCTTGAGTTGCACTTTTTGCTTGAAGGCTACCTCACTTTTACTTTTCGTGTCCCTTTGACCATAAGTTGTACCTCAGCCCTTCCTGACTTCCTTTTATTCTCCAAGATGGATTTTCTTCTTTCCTGCCTACAACATCCAAATGACCTTTGCTTGGGGCTTTTTCTAAATCACCATATGTTAGATAATTGTGCCCAAAGGAATTACTTCCAGAGTGGCCTAAACACAAAAGAAAAACACACAGCCAACTTTTTTCTAGAACAGTGCAAACATTTCCTTAAACCTAAGTGTCTCAAGAGGAAAATTGACAGAATAAACCTTTCACCCAGCGAGTCCACTCTGTGCAGTACTTGTGCTGAATACTTCTTGCATTTTTACATGCCTGATTTATCTACTGTTTTGCCAATAAAAGCAGTCCAGTTCTTTGATTTAGGCTTTTTTACAATGGAAAAGTGGCCAGAGAAAATGACTCAGTTGAGTGTTTTATTAATGGAAAGAACTGATATGCCAGAAACAAGCCAAGTTCTCTGCCCCTTCTCTGTCATGTCACACCCTCATACAGCACCTACCTGGGAAGTAGATTTCGAATTAAATGCCAGCAAAGCAATGGCTTTTCAGGTGTTAGGTTCACTAAAAAGTGAACAACCAAAAAACATAAGGAATTTTCAGTATTGAGAAGTGAAAGCTATTAGTGTAACTTAACAATTACAAAGCAACTACCAAGAAAGGGGGAATTCTCTTAACATGTGTTATAAGGAAATAAGCTTAATGTTTTGCATGAATTTTTCTTCTAGGCCCAAGTTACTGAAGTTTCATTCAAGGAGATAAACTTTCTGTACAAAATTTCACCATCATTGCAAATTGATGGAAAAAAACTCAGATTTATTCTTGAAATTAACTTCTGGAATTTTAAGAGGAGAAAGTGGCTTCAAATCTATTCACAATTGACAACCTCAAAATGAATTAACTTTCTGTATGAAAGTTTGGAGTGTTCTGGATTGTTTTTTTTTAAGTGCATTTACTTCTTTAATCTTATAAAAAATCAAAAGCCCACTTAATCTCACATATTCAAGATTATGTATGTTCAGTTTTAAGGGACAGTTTAGGGCAAGGATATTACAAATACTGATAAACTACTGTTAGTTTACGACTATTGCAAATATTTGAATACCTATACCCTTAAAAATATGAGCAAACAAGCCTATAAAACAATAAACACCCATATTGAGAGCTCATCTACTTCTCTGCCTAGTGTCAGGATTATAGCAAAACTCCCTGTATTCTCACTGCCTAAGGCAGCTGTAAAAAAAGTACCACAAGCTGGATGCCTTTGAACAATAGAAATTTATTCTCTCGCAGTTTGGAAACCTGGAGGTCTGAAATTAAGGTGTCAGCAGGGCCATGTTCCCTCTGAAGGCTCTAGGGGAAGATCCTTCTTTGCCTCTTTCTAGCTTTTGGTGGTTTTCAGCAACCCCTGGCATTCCTTGGCTTATAGATGCATCACTCCAATCTCTGCTTCCGTTGTCACACAGCACTCTCCCTGTGTCTCTTACCCCCTTTTTAAATGGACACCGGTCATCTTGGATTAAGGACCTATCCTGCTCCAGTTTGACCTCATCTTAACTAATGACCTCTGCAATGACCCAATTTCAAAATAAGGCCACATTCTGAGGTTCTCGGTAGGATGTGAATTTGGGGGGATTACTATTCAACTTAATACAACCCCCTAAACAAATTATAAGCTCTCCTGTATTTAAATGAAATGAAATAAAACAAAGATAACTTCATGAAGTGTTCTAGTAAAGCAAAGCTCAATGATTCCCGTACGGATCCATTCCATTCAGCCATCCGCTCCAGTGGTTCTCAAAGTGTGATTTAAGGACAATCCACCTCAATTCAACTTCAGGGAGTAGGGGATTATTAAAAATGTAGTTTCATAGGCTCCACCCTAGCTCTACCACATCAGAACTACTAAGTGCAGAGGGCAGGAACCTGAATTTTAAACAAGTTCCTGGGGGTTTCTTGCATGCTAAAATTTGAGAGCCACTGATCCACAGTGCCAGAAAAGTCTGCCTCACATTCCCCATGGTGCTTCTTAAATTCATTCTTCATTTTTCCTCTCTTTTCAGGTGAAATTGAGAACAGCTGGCCAACAAATTTTCTTATATTTGAACACCATTATAAAAGCACTCCTCAATTCTTTTTTCCCCCCAGACCAAGTAATATAAATTCAAATAATATTAATTCCCTAGTCTTGATAGAATGTATTTTCTAATCGTTAAATTATTTACAAACTCTGGCCAAATTCTTTTCATTTCCTTCACAACCCGGTGTACCCAGAAATTTTTTTTAGTTCTTTTCATCTACAGAATCACAGACCATACCTTTGGCCATAGGAAGAGATACCACTGTTTCATATTTTAGGTTAGAAAAATCTGAAGCCTAGAGAAAATCACACTAAAGCCATCTGTATTATGGTTTTTTACAGAAACAGAACCAGCAGGAGATATAGATATCTACTATATCTAATATATATATATATATATCTAGTATACACACACACACATATCTGCAATTATGGAGGCTGAGAAGTCTCACCATCTGCAGGTTGGCTGGTAGGTATTCACACAGTTCCCTCTCTAGAGATAATTGTGACATTTTACTGAGAATGTCTTTTTTTAAGTCAGACCAGGAAAGTTAACAGTTTTAATGGCTTTTTCAAGTCAGAAAGCATTTATTAAGTACCCATTAAGAGCAAAATCTTTCTAAAATTAAGAATTGCTCAAGAAATTAGAAGACACAGTAGTTGAAGCTTTTATAATTAATTAAGCAAGAAGATACTTGTTAGAGAATGCTATAGGAAGTCAAGTTAAGAATCCAGTTTCC
>RJWJ010022094.1:0-27187 GCA_004363605.1 Indri indri | reverse complement strand
CTTGGCACAAAAAAAAAAAAAAAGCGAGCGGAGCTGACAGCTGTGCTCCTTTCACTGGAGCTGCTTCTTATTCCATTTGCTAGGGAGGAGAAGCTAAGCTCAGAGAGGCTAACTGATTAGCTTCGAGTCACCAAATCTAATTATTGACAAAGCTGAGAGTAAAACCAAAACCTCCTGATTCCCAGGACGGCATTTTTTTCTCCTGTACCACAACTGGAGTATAATGGATGCCACCCAGAGGAAAAAATAGTTTGGAAATTATGAGAAAAAATATAAGCAAATATTCAGGGAAAATTTGCGATGAAACCTGTATAACAAAGACAGGGACTCTTCTTCCCTGACCTGAAGACTAGAAGATTGCTTTATATAAGCCTCACCAGTTCCCATTTAGAGGGGAGCGAAATTCACCCCGACCTCCCTACCATCCAATTCTGTTCTCCCACAGCAGTGACCAGTAAGGAATTTTTTTCTCCCTATGTGACTTCACAGAGATGAATCATGGCTTCTTGAAAAACTGAAACAGGAAAGTTGGCTCAGGAATAATTAAATAGCAACAGACCAAGTTCCCTGAGCTGTAGGCACAGTCTCCACCAACAAGACTTATCTATAAAATACTGTCTTGTACAGTTAGCAAACCTTTTGAAAAAAGCATCTGGAGCTTTAAAGATGTGGACACAACTGATTCAAGCATGCACACCTGTCTTTAGAGAAAAATGATTATTTAGCCCACAAAAGCAAACCTGCTTTCACAGACTGTCAGCTGTAAACATATTTTAAAAATTGCTTGTGTCAAAGATTTGTATAAGTCGCTTAACTGTGAATTCAGGAAGACCAAGAATGCAAAATGGTATTTTGCTAACAAATGGAATTTGCTGCCCTTTGCAATTTTACAGCTGATTCCACTGGAGGATTTTATTCTTTATGGCAGAATATGGAAATTCTGACATTGTAAACATATGAAACTTATAAATCTGGTATTCAAATCTCTTAAAAGGAATGATCAGTCACAACATGCTCTTTTTATAATTCAAAGGTCTTATCAGCAGGGAACTTCTTGCTGTTTTTAAGAGTGTGTAATACCAGTTAAAGCTCTCTAACCTGTTTCTAATTGGATCTTTTTCAACTTTCTAAACAATAATGCTAACATATCTTTTTCTGTAAGCCATGACAGTGTTTGAATTTATAAGGTGTTTATTCATTCCTCTTACACAGTCCTTTTGAAGAACATTTTTATAATTATTTGCCCATATATCTTAGGGAAAATCAGTTAACCCTTTTGACTGTGTGGAAAAGGCTCCAGGGAAAGTGAGAAGCAGCTTGAGGTACATCTTCTGTAAAATGCTGTGCTGGTATAAGTGGCATCTCAAATCACATGCTAACAGAGAGGAGATAAGCTTCCTACAGCTGATTTAACTTCATATATGTTTTACACTAGAAAAAGAAATCCATTACCAGCAGGCTTCACTGTATTCATGCTACAAAGCCAAAAAATTATACCAGGAGGCCAGAAGATAAAGAAGTCACCAAATAGCAAACTATCAACAGAGTAAATGCTAACTTAAAAAGGTACATTTTACCCAGTGACTTACGGGGGAGGAAAATGAGAAATTACAAAGAAAGACTATAAAGAAGACAGCCTTTGATCTCCAGAAGCTATTAGAAAACATTGTCTGGCTTTCAATCTTTTTTTTTTCTTAAATGAAGTAAAGAACCCTAAGTGGTTCTACCACACTAAGATATTAAAAGAAAGCAACTGCTGATGAAAATGGTTGGGAACTTGATACTATATAGGTAGTGGTTGTACAACATTGTGAATGTACTAAATACCACTGAATTGTACACTTTAAAATGGTTTAATTTTATGTTATGTGAATTTCACTTCAATAAAAAAATAAAGCAACTGCACTCTAGTTAAGATGAATGAGAAATTTTTGCCATTTTCTATTGGTTGCTTGGATAAAGGAAATATTTAATACTTCAGAAACATGTTATCAAAAAAATCCGCAGATGAATTCCAGGGATTAATTCAAAGGGAGCAAAAGTTAACCAAGGAGCAGTTACATAGTGTTTTTTTTTTTTCCTATTCCATTTTTTCCATGCTACCTAAAAGCTATAAGCAGTCATCGCTAAGTGATTTTTTATTTTATTTTAATAGATTTAGGGGGTCCAGGTTGAATTCCATTATATGTATGTATTATACAGTGGTGGAGTCTGGGCTTTTGGTGTAGTCATTCACTAAGTTTTTTTTTTTTTTTTTTTTTTTGAGACAGAGTCTCACTCTGTTGCCCGGGCTAGAGTGCTGTGGCATCAGCCTAGCTCACAGCAACCTCAAACTCCCGGGCTCAAGCGATCCTCCTGCCTCAGCCTCCCGAGTAGCTGGGACTACAGGCATGCACCACCACGGCTGGCTAATTTTTTCTACATATATTTTTAGTTGCCCAGCTAATTTCTTTCAATTTTTTTAGTAGAGACAGGGCCTCACTCTTGCTCAGGCTGGTCTCGAACTCCTGAGCTCAAACAATCCACCCGCCTCGGCCTCCCAGAGTGCTAGGATTACAGGCGTGAGCCACCGCGCCGACCCCCATTCACTAAGTTTTAATAGCTTCTCTGACTCTGCCCTTCCTATCTGCCTCCTACCCAATTTCTCTCTTTCAATATTTATTGAACTCCTACATGCCCCAAGCACTTTAATAGGTGCTCTGATTGCCAAGGTAAATAATATACCTTGCTTTTGCTCAAGGAGTTCATAGTCTGTACTCAAATTTTCAAAACTTCCCATGATACTTCCATACCAATTCTAGTTATAAAATCTCCACATCTTTTAACGATGCCACTTCACCTGGATTGCAGCAGCCCTTCCCAAGCTCTCCCATTACATATTCAATTCTTTGTGCTGTTCATGCACCCTTAGTTTCTTTTTCCTCAGAATAAAGGGAGATTTGAAAAATCCTAAACAAAAACGACACTTTATTGATTTTCAAATGCTATACAAATGGAACTACTATTTCACAAGAACCTTTAAAAACAGGCACTGAAAGCCTGTGAAGCTGGGACTGGTTCTAGGAATTATTAATACTTATGCATTTAAGGTCATTTCAAAGATTTCCTTTCTCTCTACCCCACCCTCTGTTCTCACCAGCCACCAGCACCTCCACCACTTTTGTCTACAATGCCAGGGTGTTCCAAGCTCACGGCCTCTGACCACATCAGTTCCTTCTTTGAAAGCAGCTTTGTTTCCATCACACTTCCCTTATTCTTTTCCTCTCACAACTGAATACCTTTCCCTTCAACTTTCATTTTTATTTTCACTGTAGCCACACTACCATCCTTGGGAAAACACTGGCTTTCACCTTGAAAGGAAGAGGCCCCATCAGGTTCAGATCTAATATGTGCCTGTGATGGGCTGGAATAGTGACAACTCGGAAAGTGACGCAGGCAAAGCAAAACAAGACAGCAAAATGGCAGGCAAAGCCACGCTGGCTTCTGCAGAGAGGAAAAACGTAATGTTTGCCAAGTGGAAAAAGGATCAACTTAGAAAGAAAAATCATTTTCAAGCTTCTGAGAGTCCCCCAAAACGGAGAAGAATAAAACCAACTCTAAGCAATTTAATGGATAATACGTAGCCTAATTTTGACACAGATTTTGTTCTGAGTTCACTCAAAATGTGAAACAGAAGCCATAACATTTAAATTAAATATCTCATTTATGGACAGAAGCAGCTACAGGTTGTCACTCAGCCAATGTGTCAGTGGCACAGCTGGTAATTTCACCATGCAGCTGGGAAAAGCAGTTTGTCAGTCAGTCACAAGAAACCAGATATTTGGGAGGATTTTCACATCAAATCACTTCTCACAGTAGACTTCAACCATCATCAGACTTGCTAAATGCACGTACAATGCAGAGCTGGTTCTTCTATATCTTTCTGAAGGTTGCTAAATTTATGGTGCATAAATGGAAGGAGTAAAAAGTGGGCAAGAGTAATACTGGCATTATTTTAATACATTATGGAGGACTGGGCAACAGAGGAACAGGAACGAAGAAACCTAAACAAAGGGCTCCCAAGCATGATTTCATTACTCTCGGAATACACTGAGCAGTATGTCTAGTATGGTCTAATTGTTTCTTATTTGACTTGGCTTGAAAAATCTATTCTCACTTAACTCCATTTATATAGATAGGCATCTTGGCATAGCTGACCTTTTCTTTGTCTAGCTAAGCTCTTTTGAACATGTTGTAAAGGTCTTTTTAGCACCAAAAAATATAATACCAGATGAAGGTCATTATGCAAAGAGAATTAAACCAACAACAGTTAAGGAGAAAAACAAAGTTCCTGTAAGGGTTCTGGCATATCAACAAGAAGTTAATTGCCTCTTCTTAATATTTCAAACACATGTTAATTAGTAGGCCAATAAAAATTTTATATACTACACAAACAGTCATAATCTTGGTGCCATCTAGTTTGGGGCTCAACACAGAAAATACTTAATTAAAAAAAAATCACAGTATCCTACTTACGGACAATAATCCACTATCCATGTTATCAACTTTCTACTGCTATGAACTTAGACATTTCACAGCTCAAACTGGGTATGGAACATAGAAAAAAATGACTAAGTAAAATAATGGCCTTCTTTCATACAAGGCATGAGTGAGTGTAGATGTAATAAATACATCTAAATTTGTCATGGTGAATTAAATCAACTTCAGCTTCAGGCAAAGAGGCAGAGTATTAGGCTGAAATGGTCCATTTCTTTCCAATTTGTTATACATGGACAATCTAAAATTTATTTTTTACTTGATTAAAAATTAAATTAGGTTTCATTTTTGAATGCAGAGCTCTTTCCTTGAATATTTCATTTAACAATGGCCAGGTTGGAATGTAGCCAGTAATCAAACACTGCAGACTTTGGAAACTTTCCTGGTTTGTCAGACTCTTAATAAAGCCTGAGAAGAGCATCAGTATAGGGAGTGGGTGTCTTTGTTTTGTGATGACTCACATCACCCAGTATTCATTCATTTATGTTTAAGTCATTCCACAAATATGTGGAAGCTTTTCTAGAAAGGGACCACAGAAAATACAAAAATACTTGGCCTTTACCCTCAAGAATTTACAGATCTTTCTTCCCCTGCTCCTCCAACATAAGCAGTCCTCTTACTTTAATGATCAGCAACCTCTCAATTTAAACTATCTCTTCCTCTCC
Source organism: Indri indri (assembly GCA_004363605.1). NCBI lineage: Eukaryota > Metazoa > Chordata > Mammalia > Primates > Indriidae > Indri > Indri indri. Next base: position 21,986 of record RJWJ010022094.1, on the reverse strand, counting down.
TTGAAACAAACTAATTTCTCTACAGGAGTATATTTCTAAGAGAATATGAGAACAGCCTACTTATTCAAAGACTGACTCAAAGACTCCTACTTTTAGAAGAAACTAAAGAAGACACAATAGTGAAGAAATCTTTGGGCTTCAAGATACAAAACAGTAGACTCATATGGAGTATTTAAAATTCATTTTAATGTGGGATTAATGTGCACACTACATTAGGGGAAGAAGAGCACAGAAGAGATTATGAAGGGCTTAAATCAATGGGATTATTTAGATATGGTTATGGAAGGGATAACAAAGTGTTCTATGACTCTTTCAGCAATCAACAGCACTATTAGAAAATCAGCAAAGATGTAGAAGAACTCAACATCATCAATTAACGGGATCTAAAAGACAATTATAGAACATTCCATACAACAACAGAAAACACATTCTTTTCAAGTGTCCATGGAATATTCACGAAGATAGATCATATCCTGGATCATAAAACAAACCTCAAGACATTTAAAAATAGAGTATGCTCTCTAACTATAAAGGAATTGAACTAGAAATCAATAACAGAAAAATAATAGGAAAAATCTCCCAATACTTGGAAATTAAACAAAACACTCTAAATAATACACAGGTCAAAGATGAAGTCTTGAAAGGACACAAAAAATATTTAGAAGTGAATGAAAACAAAAATACAACATATCAACATTTGTAGCATGAAGCTAAAGCAGTGTTGAGAGGGAAATTTATAGCACTAAATACTTACATTAAAAAAGAGGAAAGATCTTACATCAGTAACCTAATTTCTTACCCTAAAAAACTAGGAAAAAAAAAGCAAAATAAATCCAAGGCAATCAGAAGAAAGGAAATAATAAAAATACGAGCAGAGAAAAATCAATAGAACAAAAAGCTGATTCTTTGAAAAGATCAGTAAAATTGATGTCTCTAAAAAGACAAATACAAAAAAGGATACAAATTGCCAATATCAAGAATGAAACAAAAGATATAACTACAGATCCTAAAATGTATAAAAGGATAATAAAGGCATGCTACAAACAACTCTACACATAAATCCCACAATTTAGATGAAAAGAAACAATTTCTCAAAACCACAAATTACCAAAATTCACCTAATATAAAACAGATAATCTGGATAATCCTATCATTATTAAAGAAATTTAATCCATGACTAAAAAGCTTCTGAAAAAGAAATCTCCAGGACCAGATGGTTTCACTAGAGAATTTTATCAAAAATTTAAAGGAGAATTAACATAAATTCTCAACAATCTCTTCCAGAAAGTGAAGAGGAAACACTTCCCAACTCATTTTATGAGGCCAGTATTACCTCAATATCAAAACCAGACAAAGACTGCCTGAAAAAGAAAGCTAAAGACCAATATCCCTCATGAACACTGCCATAAAAATCTTCAACAAATTACTAGCAAATCAAATCCATCGACACATAAAAAGAATTATACACCATGACCAGGAGGGATTTATTCCAGAAATGCAAAGCTGTTTCAATATCTGAAAATCCATCATTGTAATGTACCATGTCCACATGCTAAAGATGAAAAATAACACGATTGTATCAACTGATGCAAGAAAAGCATTTGACAAAATTCAATACTCTTTCATGATTAAAAAAAAAAAAACTCAGCGAATTAGGAATAGAGGGTGCTATGGTTAATTTTATATGTCAACTTGACAGGACCATGGTGTGCCCAGACTATTGGTCAAACAATATGCTGGGTGTGTCTGGGAGGATGTTTCTGGATGAGATTAGCATTTGAATCCATAGACTGAGTAAAGCAGATCGCCCTTCCTCCTGTGGATGGACCTCAGCTGATCAATAAAAGATGTAAATAGGACAAAAAGCTTATCAAAAGGGAAACTCCTCTGACTAGTTGATCTGGGACTTTAATCTCTTCCTGCCTTTGCACTTGAACTGAAAACTGGCTCTTTGGGGTCTCAAGGCTGCCAGGTTTTGGACTGGAACTTACACCATTGGCTTTCCTGAGTCTCCAATCTTGCTGACTGCAAATCTTGGGACTTTTCAGCCTCTATAATTGTAAGAGCTGATTCCTTATAATAAATCAATCTCTCTTGTCTATCTACATACAGATATCTAACTACAGATACAGATTCCTAAATACCTAGTTATCTACATACATGTCCTACTGGTTCTCTTTCTCTAGAGAACCCTGATAAATACAGAGGAGAAATCTCCTAATTGGACAAAGAGCATCTATAGAAAAGCTACAGTTAACATCATACTTAGCAGTGAAAGAAAATGCTTTTACCCTAAAATTGGGAACAAGGCAAAGATGTCTGCTCTCATCATTCTTATTCAACATAATACTAGAAGTCCTAGGTAATGCAATAAGGCAAGAAAAGGAAACAAATGATATACTGGTTGGAAAGGAAAAAATAAAGCTCTCTTTGCAGAAGACAAGAATGTCTATGTAGAAAATCCTTGGGATTCTATTTTAAAAACTCCTAGATTTAGTATGTTCACACACACACACACAAATGCACCTAAAAGTTATGAAAACTGATTAAGTTCTGTAATCCAGTTAACAGTGTTTTATTAATATAAATTCTCTGATTTTGATACTATAGTACCCTACCCTTAAATAAGATGTCATCATTAGGGGAAACTGGCTAAAGGGTACATGGGACTCTAGATTCTATTTTTGCAAGTTCTTGGGATCTGTATTTCAAAAATTTAAAATGCTATTTAAAAAAAAAAAGATGTGGCTGGATGCAGTGGCTCACTCCTGTAGTCACAGCTACTTGGGAGGATCTACAGAAGGATCTCTTGAACCCAGGAGTTTGAAGCTGCAGTGAGCTATGACACCACACTTCAGCCTAGACAACAGAGTGAGACTCTGTGTCTGGGGTGGGGGGGGAGGAGACAAGAAAAAAAAAGGGAAGATGTGTTCAAATGCTTTTTAAGAGAATTTTGAATACCAGAACAAGCTAAATGTACTCTAATGTAGGCTGCAGAGATAGAAAAACAATTTCTGAATTACTCTGTATTTCATGTCTACCTATTGTTTCTTCACTCCATTTTTTATGAAGCTAAGTATAAGCTTCTTGAGGACATGAGCTGTATTTTATTCATTCCTTTCAGTGCCTGCTACATTACAGATATTTTAAAAAAATTAGTTAACTTTTTAATTGAGCAAGTTGGCTAATTCTGGTAGAGTCTAACACATTTCTAAAGAGAACTGGAGTTATGCTACACTGACTAGTGATGTGACCTTGGCTACTTATCTTTCTGGTTTGAGTTTCTCATCGATAAAAAGGAGGTACAGACATACAATATTAGAGGATTGCTAAGAGAATTAAAAGAGTTAACATATGTGAAGTATTTAGAATAGTAACTGACACACAGGAAAAGTTCAATAAATGTTATTTTTCTAAAAGACTTTTAGGTGAATCCACTCACATGAATCAAAATGATAATCAATCAAATGTTTAAGTAGTCATTCCCTTTAACTTTTAACTGAATTTTAATTTTAAAAGGTCTGTATGTGGGAATTATAGAGAAAAAAAGCTCAATATGCCATCTTAACAGTACCTATAGTATTTAGCTTTGTAAAAATAACTATCTTACTTCTGCATTGAGGACTTAATTCTGTTAATTTCTAATAACAATAAAATATGTAAAATGCCAGTTAATGAAGACAAAGTCTAAAGATTTCAACATTATGTTCATTATGTGACTTTCTTACTAAAATGGCTTTTATTCTTCTTAAAATGACCTTTTTCTACTTTTTAACTGGTTTACCACTCTTATCCACCTTTGCTTAAATTTAAATGGCACCTCCACCCTAAGGCCTTACCCAACTCCCCAGAGAGAATCTACCACACTATAACCACCCAGCTCTGGGCAAGACTGCTATCTATTGTGCTTATTTTTATACCCCTAGGACATAGTATAAACCCTGCCACAGGGTAGGGTCCTTGATGAGTATTTTTGAAGGAATGAACCACTGACTTTCTCTTCTAATAATCCTATAACAATTTTTCACTTATCACCCTTAAGGCACTTGGCATATTATGTTATTCAGTCATAGCGCAGAGATACTGCAGGTTCCGTTCCAGATCACCACAACAAAGCAAGTGTTGCAATAAAGTGAGTCACATGAATGCTTTGCTTTCCCAGTGCATATAAAAGTTATGTTTACACTATACTGTAGTCTATTAAGTATGCAGTAGCATTGTATCTGAAAAAAATAGGTTATTAAATATGAAATGTCTGATTTCGAATTAAAATGTAATTTATTATATCTCAAACAGCACTACAATTAATAAAAGTATATGCCTAAATGAGTCTAAACTATCGACATGGTTTTGTCATCTTAACAGCAGCTTGTTTACGCTAGTAGCAAAGAAGTTTGGAGAGCGAGTGGTGATGAAATTGAGAAAGGTGTTCTCCACAGCTTGTTGAGAATTGAATATTTTTCCTTACAAGAAGTGGTCCAAAGCCTAGACTAAGTGGTAGTTAGTTGGTGCAAGGTCTGGTGAATATGGTGGATGACAGAGAGTTTCCAAGTCCAGCTTCTGTAGTATGAGCAGCATTGTTTGTGTGACGTGTGGTCGAGTGTTGTCTTGCAAAAGGATTGGCCTGTCTCTATTGATCAATCTTGGCTGCTTCATCACAAGCATGCTCATCATGTCCTCCAATTGGTTGCAGTAGATCCACTGTAATCGACTGACCAGGTTTCATGAAGCTGTAGTGGGTAATACCTGCGCTGGACCACCAAACAGACACTATTAGCTTTTTCTGATGAATATTCAATTTTGGATTGTGTTTCGACACCTCATCTTTATCCAACCATTGTGCCAAATGCTTCTGATCGTCAAGAAGAATCCATTTTTCATCACATATAACAATACAGTGTAGAAATGGTTCGGCTTTATGTCATGATAACAAAGAAAGGCAAGCTTTGAGACAATTTCTCTTCTGATGCTTGTTTAATTCCTGTGGAACCCATCTGTCCAGCTTCTTTACCTTGCCCGTTTGTTTCAAATGGTCCAATATTGTTGGAATAGTAACACCAAACTTGCTGCTAATTCACATGTAGGTTGAAATGGATTTGCTTCCACTACAGCTTTCAGCTCATCACTACCCATCATGGTCTCAGGTCACCCACATGGCTCATTTTCAAGATTAAAATAACCAGAATGGAACTTCTCAAACCATCCATGTACTACTGTGTGTTCATTAGCCACATCCTTCCCAAACACTTTGTTGATATTTTGAGCTGTCTGCACTGCAATTGGTTCCATGATGGAACTCATTCGAAAATAACACGAATTTTTTCACAAAAATTGCTCTTAAAAAAATATGAAAGATAATCACAAACCAAAATGTGCACTTAAAAGACTGAGGATGTACCTTCACAATAAAAATAAAACAAGACGTGTCAAAGTGGAATGTCAGAAATATCATAACCTAATACATACCTTAATCTAAAAATACTCTGTTGCTAAAAATTGCTAACAATCATCTCAGCCTTCAGTGAGTTGTAATCTTTTTACTGGTGGAGGGTCTTGCCTCAATGTTGATGGTTGCTGACTGATCAGGGTGGTGGCTGCTGAAAGCTGGGCTGGATATGGCAATTCCTTAAAACAAGACAATAAAGTTTGTTGAATCCACCGACTCTTCCTTTCATAACAAATTTCTCTGTAGCATGTGATGCTGTTTCATAGCATTTTGCCCATAATAGAACCTCTTTCAAAATTGGAGTCAATCCTTTCAAACTCTGCCATTGCTTTATCATTAAGTTTGTGTAATATTTTAAACCCTTTGCATGTTCATGAGCATCTTTGCCAGAGGTGAGTTTCACCTCAAGAAAGCACTTCCTTTGCTCATCCATAAGCAGCAGCTCCTCATCTGTTCAAGTTTTATCATGAGATTCCAGCAATTCAGTCACATCTTCACGCTCCACTTCTAATTCCAGTTCTTTTACTATTACCACCATCTGTGCAATTACTTCCTCCACTGAAGTCTCGAACCCTCAAAGTCATCCATGAGGGCTGGAATCAACTCCTTCCAAACTCAGGCTCCTGTTTTTTGACCGTCTCCCATGAATCACAAATGTTCATAATGTTCGTAGAGCAGTGAATCCCTTCCAGAAGGTTTTCAATTCCCTATCATCATTCATGGCAGTTATAGCCTTATGAAATATCTTTCTTAAATATAATAATCAGATACAATTAAAAGACTTGAAAGTCAAAATTATTACTTGATCCATGGGCTGCAGAATGCACGTCGTGTTAGCAGCCAACATTAATCTCCTTGTACATCTCCACCAAAGCTCTTGAGTGACCAGGTGCACTGTCAATGAGCAATAAAATTTTGAAAGGAATCTTTGTTTCTGAGCAGTACCAGTGGGCTTAAAACACTCAGTAAATCTGCTGTAAATAGATGTGCTGTCATCCAGGCTTTGTTGGTCCATTTATAGAGCCAAGGCAGAGTACATTTAACATAATTCTTAAGGGCTCTAGGATTTTCAGAATGGTAAATGAGCATTGGCTTCAACTTAAAGTCACCTGCTGCATTAGCCCGTAACAAGAGAGTCAGTGTATCCTTTGAAGCCAGACATTGACTTTCCCTCTCTGTGAAAGTCCTGGATGGTATCTTCTTCCAATATAAAGCTGTTTTGTCTACATGGAGAATCTGTTGTTTAGTGTAACTACCTTTGTTAATTATCTTAGCTAGATCTTCTGGATAACTTGCTGCAGCTTCTCCATTAGCACTTGCTGCTTCACCTTGCACTTTTATGTTACTGAGATGGCTTCTTTCCTTAAGCCTCATGACCAACCTTTGCTAGATTCAAACTTCTCTTCTGCAGCTTCCTCATGTCTGAGCCTTCAAGAATTGAAGGGAACTAGGGCCTTGCTCTGGATTAGGCTTTGGCTTAGGGAATGTTGTGGCTGCTTTGATCTTCTATGCAGACCACTAAAACTTTCTCCGTATCAGCAATAAGCTATTTTGCTTTCTTATCATTTGTGTGTTCACTTTTCAGTAGCACTTTTAATTTTCTTCAAGAACTTTTCCTTTGCATTCACGACTTGGCTGTGTGACGCAAGAGGCCTAGCTTTTGGCCTAGCTCAGCGTTCAACATGTCTTCCTCATTAAGCTTAATCATTTCTAGCTTTTGATTTAAAGTGAGAGATATGCAACTCTTCCTTTCACTTGAACACTTAGAGGCCATTATAGCATTATTAATTAGCCAAATTTCAATATTGTTGTTTTTCAGGGACCAGGGAAGCCCAAGGAGAGGAAGAGAGACAGGGAACAGCAGGTCAGTGGAGCAGTCAGAACACACATTTATCAATTAAATTCACCATCGTATATGAGTGTGGCTTCTGGTGTCCCAAAACAATTACAATAGTAACTAACATCAAAGATTACCATAAGAGTTAATGATGAAAAGTTTGAAGTATTGCAAGAATCACCAAAATGTGACACAGAGACAGAAAGTGAAAACATGCTGTTGGAAAAATAGTGCTGGTAGACTTGATTGATGCAGGGTTGCCACAAACTTTCAATTTGTAAAAAATGCACTATCTATGATGTGCAATAAAGCAAAGTGCAATAAAACGAGGTATGCCTATAATTATCTTCCCATTTATCTCCTCCAATAGAGTGTAAGCTCTTTAAGGGCAGGGCCCATGTCTCACTCATGTTTATACTCTGAGTAATTAGCAAAGTGATTAGAACATTCATCAATAGATATGTACTGAGAGGTTACCACGAGCCAGCCACTGTTCTATAAGTAAAATGAATGAGGCAATCACAGTTTCTTGTGGAAAGACAATAAATAAATACATAAATAAGATGATTTTGAAATTGAGATTAATACTCTAAAAGAAATAAAGCGATAGAGGATGTCACAGTGTGACAGAAGATAAGAACATGAGCTGGAGAAAATGCTAGCAGTCAGGATAGGCCTTTGTGAGGAGGTGATTTGAGCCCAGACAACAAGGAGCTGGTCATGCTTAGATTAAGAGCAAAGAGGTCCAAGCACAGAGAAGAGCAAGCGCAAAGGCTCTGAGATATTAATCAGCTGGGTTTGTTAAAACAAACAAACAAACAAACAAACAAACAAACAAAGGTAAGTGTGGCTGGCACATAGTACACTAGGGGAGGAGAGGAGGAGAAAAGGTCAGAGAAACAGGTCAGGGATGGAGTGTGCAGGCTACACTGAAAAGTTTGGACTTTATTCTAAGAGCATAGAAAGCCACTGGAGGATTTTAAGTGTGGAGTAACAAAATCGTATTTACATTTTAAAAAATCACTTTGGTTGTTAAGTGGTAACGAAATTAAAGGGGGCCATGAACTTCCTTCCACAGACAGACAAGTTAGGACACTATGCAAGTGGAGGTGGGAAGTTAGAGGGAGCACGGTGGCAGTGAAGATGGACAGTAGACAGATTGGGGCATAAATTTCGAAGACATGGCTGGCAGGACTTGCTATTAAACGTGGAAAGTGGAGGAGGTCAGAGAGGAATCAAGGATGTCTCCCAGGTACTTGATGTAAGCACATTTACCAAGATGGAGAAGAATAGGAAATGTCTACCATCTTGGACCACGCAAGTATCAGATGTCTATCAGATATTCAACTGAAAAAATGGCACGCAGCAGACGTTTGATATGTACTTTAATAGCTACCACTCTGAAGATGACAGACTTCATATCTGTCAAGCATATAAAGAGCATTCCAAATTTGACTAACCCTATTTACTGTTGGGTTACAGAGAGACAAACATAAAATAATAAGTGACTGAAAGGACCAGATATTTCAGTTCATTTGACAAAATATGTCATTTCTGGCTGCCACTGATGCTCTCTGATCCAGATTATTAACATGAGAATGCTGAATTTTATGTCAGAAATTTTAAACAAATGCTGTTAACTCAATTCAAGTGCTTGATGCACTTTTCCATGCTTTATAAACGCTGGATGGTTAGGTGTCAAGGAAGAGGTGAGCAGTGACTTTCTGAGTCACTTACACATACAAGGTTGCTTGGAAGCCAAATGCTTTGTTGCTTTTGGTAATGATACATATTTTAATCTATTTTATCTTTTGTATAATTCATATTTATTAATTTACACACAGTAAAATTTACCCTTTACAGATCTGAGTTTTAACAACCACATACAGTCAAGTAACCATCACTATAATCAAGATACAGAACAATTTCTCACCCGAAAAAGTTCCTTCAAGTCCTTTCACAGTCACCCCTTCTCACCCCCAGACCCGGGCAAACATTGATCAGTTTTTTTGTGTGTCCCCATTATCTTTTTCTTTCTTTCTTTCTTTTTTTTTTCTTTTTTTGAGACAGAGTCTCGCTCTGTTGCCTGGGCTAGAGTGCCATGGCGTCAGCCTAGCTCACAGCAACCTCAAACTCCTGGGCTCAAGTGATCCTCCGCCTCAGCCTCCCAAGTAGCTGGGACTACAGGTACTCGCCACCATGCCCAGCTAATTTTTTGTTTCTTTTTTTATTTGGCCAGCTAATTTTTTCTATTTTTAGTAGAGATGGGGTCTTACTCTTGCTCAGGCTGGTCTCAAACTCCTGACCTCAAGTGATCCTCCCACCTTGGCCTCCAAGAGTGCTAGGATTACAGGAATGAGCCACCATGCCTGGCCTGTCCCATTAAGTTTTTAAACTCAAGCACAGTCTTATGAATTTATGATTTTTGTTCACAGATGCCTGGAAAACCCCTATAAAAATAAACTTTCTTGAAAAATATGATGTATGAAATATTAGAACCATAAAAAATATTTAATGACCTTGTAAAAGAAGAAAAATCATCCACTGCAATCATTGTTAAGCATTAGATACAGGCCTCCAAACAGGGTTTATAACTTTTCTCTAAGAAAGACTCTTCATCAAATAATTGGCTTGGACAAAACAAGCATGACATTTAAAGTACACTCAATAAACAGATTTATACAGTTTTTACTCAAAATAACCTGTGGTTTTAGGTTACCATCTTATCTGAAATGTTAATTAGACATAAAACAGCACACATGGTTTTTACATATGATTTTCTATAATAGGAAACTGGTAAATTTAAATTCAATTAATTTTCCAAGTCAATTTCATTTGTAGAATTCTTTACCAATACCAGTCCTTCTTATTTTTATTATCTGTTTTGAATTTTAAAAATATTTTACTGATAGATATCCCAAGTACATTGATCTTTAAAAATTATATGATTATTACATGTAGCCCAAAACTATATACATCTATGATGTATCCATAAAAATATATTTTATAATATTTTGAAAAATATACATGATATTTCATTTTGGAAAATCTATATTATTATTATTCAAGTAGGTCAGTCTTTGTTAAATCTACTATAAAAGTAGATCCTTAACTCAATTTGCTGGGATATATTTTCATTTTATACATTTATTATTTAGAGGCAATGATATTTAATATACTAAAAAAGTAACTTATTAATTGATTCTCAATTGGTCTGAATGAATGAACACATCATCCACAGTGCGTGCCAGAAATGGTGGCATGCACTTCAGTTGTAAGGCCTTGGGATTTGGAATCAGAAAGGTCTGGATTCTAGTTCCAGCTCTGTTATTTATTGGTTGTGCAAACTTTGAGCAAGTAACTCATATCTTATAGTTTTGGTTCTCTCATTCATTAAATGTGAAGAGCAGTACTACCTATTTCATACAGCATGAATACAAAGTGCTTAGTACCAGATCTGGCACATGTAAGTGCTCAATAAATGTTAGCTATTAGGTAATAGATGGAATTTCCATTTCAAAACCATTAAAATGTTCTATTATACAGCACCCTGGAACAATACGGAAAGTGTCATTATTTACATTTTATAGATGACAAAGTGAGGGGCAGAGACAGTTGAGAGGATCAACAGACTTATTAACTCAGGTGCATACAGTTAAAGAGAAGCAGAAGGGCACCTGGCTGTCCAGACAACTCTGGTAATTTAAGGTCTGATGCTGCCATTCTTTCTAAGAATGGAATTTTCTTCCACTTTTTTAAAAAAGTAAAGAAGAAATAGTGCTCTGTGATAAAAGTCACAAAAAAGCCAAGGATGCTATCTTAGTTCAGTTCACCTGCTGTAACAAAATACCATACACTGGGTGGCTTATAAACAACAGATATTTATTTCTCAGTTCTGGAGCCTGGGAAGTCCAAGATCAAGGCACTAGACAGTTCATTTTCTGGTAAGGGCCTGCTTTCTCACGGACAGCCTTCTCACTATAACCTCACATGGTGGAAGGGGCAAGGGAACTTTCTGGGGTCTCTTTTATAAGGGTATTAATCTCATTCATGAGGGTTCTGCCCTGATGATCTTATCACTTCCCAAAGACCCCACCTCCTAATACCTTGGGGGTTAGGATTTCAACACATGAATTTTAAGGAGACATAGTCAGTCCATCGCAGATGAATACAGGAGACATCAGCATATTGTAGTTTTCCTTCAGTGTAGCAAAAAAAAGTCTCTTAACCATTAACTTTCTTCTCTGTAAAAAGAAATTTCATTAAATGGGAGCTCATGTGGTGAAGCCAACCATACAGAGTAATTGACCACATAATGTTTAAATTTGAAATAATTTTCTTAACTAACTCAGTGTAAAATGGAAATAAGTATTTTACCTTTACTCTGCTTTCTCCTCTTATTCCTTAGAAACATCATAATCTTTTTTTCCCTTCCACTTTTTACTGACCAAACTTACTAAGCAAATTTATAGAGCTCGTAAAATTTTAAACTAAGTTGGAAGGAAACTGAGAGGATATCTAGTCCAAACCTTTCATTTTAAGGTGAAGAATGAGGCCAAGAAGGGAAATGACTAAAATAAAGTAAAAGCCAAAATGGGCCTAGAACCAATTGTCTTATATCTCATGAGGTGTCTCACTACCAGGGTATCAAATAGATAGGCCCGGTGGTCACTAGAGTATCCACACCAGACATCAGCCGTCACATCACCATTTCCTTCTTAGTCTTAACACCCTGGAGTCCTAATGCTGCACTCAAGCTAGCTGTTGCCAGTGAAAGTGGCCACGTCTCTTTAATAATTTAGTAAATGTGAACCTAAAATTCCCAGCTTAAAATGTTAACACCATTTTTCCCCCTTCCCTTTGTCTTTTGAGTTTAAGAAATAATTAAACCTTTAAGGGCAGTAATGACATTTTAGGGAAATTTGAATTCCACACATTCAAAATGTGGTTGGAGGTGGAGCTCATTGGCTCACACCTGTAATCCTAGCACTCTGGGAGGTTGAGGTGGGAGGATACCTTTAGCTCAGGAGCTCAAGACCAGCATCAGCAAGAGCAAGACACTGTCTCTACTAAAAATAGAAAAAATTAGCTGGGCGTGGTGGCGCTCACCTATAGTCCCAGCTACTCGAGAGGCTGACGCAGGAGGATTGCTTGAGCCAAGGAGTTTGAGGTTGCTGTGAGCTAGGCTGATGCCATGGCACTCTAGTGCAGGCAACAAGTGAGACTTGGTCTCAAAAAAAAAAAAAAAAGAAAAAGTCATTGGAGACTGTGAAATAAACTTATTTTGTCAAAAATTTTAAAAGAAATATAAACAAAATTAATCTATAGTGATAGAAATCAGAACAGTGATTGCTTCGGGGCAGGGGCTGACTGGGAAGGAGCAGAAAACTTTGTAGGGTGATTGAAATGTTCTATATCTTGATGTGGATGTGGTCAAACTGTACACTTCAGATCTGTGCATTTCACTGTATGTAAATTATATATTTTAAAATCAATCTAAACTAGTCATGTTGGAAATTCGTATTTTAAAATTCTCATCCAAAAGAAGGACTTGAACTGCAAACCAGCTGATGAAAGGCAATGAGCAAACTGATAGATATCTTTCAAAATCACTGTAGCTAAATGCATTTTTGTTCAACTATTCATGAGAATAACATACACTATGCCAGAACTCGTGTATTTGGAAAGCAAGTAGAGTTTCCTTTCAGGCTATGCCAGTTAATGAATTCTGCTTTCAATAGGAAAGAGACTATTATTTAAGAACTGTGTACACTACTGTGATAACATATCCATTGATCTTTATTATCCACTTGAAATTTAATAATAGAACTTTATCCTAAAGACCACAAGAGAACTTAAGACTTTTATAGATAAGGAAGGTATGGTTGAACATAGAATATACTAATTAAGTTTTCATTTTTCTGTTTTCTATACTACTTTACTATAAAAACCTGAGTATAGATGGGCACTTAGGTTGTTTCCACATCTTTGCAATTGTGAATTGTGCTGCTGTAGATATTTGAGTGCAGATGTCTTTATTATAGAATGTCTTTTTCTCCTTTGGGTAAATACCCAGTAGTGGGATTGCTGGATCAAATGGTAGTTCTACTTATAGCTCTTTGAGGTATCTCCATATTATTTTCCATAGAGGTTGTACTAATTCGCAGTCCCACCAGTGACTCCAGCAGTGCAAAGTCAACGTATGTAACCTAAGGGTTTGTACCCCCATAATATTCTGAAATTAAAAAAAAAAACCTGAGTACATATGACATTCTGCCCATTGCATACCATATTTGGTAGCAGAGTTTGACAAAAGCAAAAAAGACTATTGAACAGGAGTAAAGAACTGGCTTTTCCTGGCTCATAAGCACATTTCAGTTAGGTGCATAAATTGGTTAAAGATACTGCTCTGTTAGTGGTTATTACCATTAGGAGAATGAGGAAAATTTAGAGTTCAAATTATAGCCAGAAAAGGAAGGCAAATTTCTCACCTCTTTCAGCAAAGTGACTTTATAAATGATAAATTTTAGCATATGTTAATAAGGGTCTCATATACTAGCTGGCACAGTGATAAATGATAGCTGTTTACGAAAACAAAATACCCTGTTACTAATGAAAGATCCACAGGAGAGTTATGAATACTTTCCCCGTCCCTAGTGATGGTTTTACGTACCAGATCTGGCTTCACGCGGAGAATGAGGGGAAAGGAGAGCCACGCGGCGCGCAAGGTGGTGAGCGCTGTGGAGAGCCAGGACTGCCGAACCTCACGGCTTCTTGGAATTCGGTGAATGTAGTATGTGGTAGACTAGAAGGAAATGGAATCCAAATTAACTTGGTCGCTGAAGCTGATACCAAGGTTAAACATAGTGACAGTTAACATTTGCAGAAATAGGAAGTGCTTTCTTCTTTATTTTTAATCTTCATTCTAACCACTTTTAAATCAGAATTGTAAAGCCTATTTCATGCTTTGTATAACACTCACATCACTGGCTTGTGACAGAAAAGTTCCTAAATATGATTCAAAAACTGTTAAAGTCAGTCTAGACAATAAATTGGTGGAAATTTTCTATGAAATATCTTTTAGGCAAAGATCTTAACATGTTAATATGCAAATAGTTCTTACAAATTGATATGTAAGACAAATAACCCAGTAACAAGATGCGCAAAGAAGATGGATGGATGATTCTAAACAGAAGAAATACAAATAACTGATAAACATATGAAAAGATGGCTAACAGTTAAGCACAAAAGAAAACAATCATTTTTCACCTACATGATAGGTAACAATTGTGGATACCCAGTGTTATTGAGGTTATAGGAAAATAGAAATTCACATTCTGTGGGCAAATATATTGGTACAACTTTTTGGGAGGGCAATCTGGAAACATCTATCAATATTTTAAATGTGTCCACCTTTGATCGAGTATTTCTGCTTCCAGAAATATATCTTACAGATTTACCCACATTTCATCCACTGTATCATTGTTTCTATCTGTCGAAATTGGAAACAGACTAAATATTACCCAACAGGGAATGGAGAAGTCCATATAATAAGATATATGGAGAAATGTTAAAAATGACATAGAAAGATATCCCAAGATAAATTAAGTGAATCATGCAAGTTGCAGGATATATGTTTAATATAATCTAACGTCCATTAATAAAACACATACACGTGTGTTTGCAATCCAATGCCTATTAAAAAAACACACAAACACACGTGTTTGTACATGTGTACGTATACATATTAGTATTTGCAAGGAGAAAATCTGCAACTTTGTGCCACGAATCATTAGAAGGATGACATTATAGGATATTCTCATTTTCCAGGCCATATATGTTTGAAATTTGTAACAAGAATGTATTATTATTTATATAATTAGATAAACCAACATATTTTCCTTGAATCGAAGTTCCAGTTGTGGCTGGGCGCGGTGGATCACGCCTGTAATCCTAGCACTCTGGGAGGCTGAGGTGGGAGGATTGCTTGAGGTTGGGAGTTGGAGATCAGTCTGAGTAAGAACGAGACCTCATGTCTACTAAAAAAATTAGAAAAAAATTAGCCAGGCAACTAAAAATAGAAAAAATTAGCCAGATGTGGTGGCATGCACCTGTAGTCCCAGCTACTCGGGAGGCTGAGGCAGGAGGATAGCTTGAGTCCAGGAGTTTGAGGTTGCTATGTGCTAGGCTGGTGCCACAGCACTCTAGCCTGGGCAACAGAGCGAGACTCTGTCTCAAAAAAAAAAACAACAAAAAAAGTTCCAGTTGTATTGGTTATCCATTTCTATGTAACAAATTACCCCCAAACTTAAAACATTAGCAGCTAAAAACAACAAATATTTTTTGCTTCACACAGTTGCTGTGGATCAAGAATCCAGGAGTGGCTTAGCTGGGTTATTCTGGCTTGGGGTGTCTCATGAACTTGAAATCAAGTTGGTGG
This sequence comes from Indri indri, assembly GCA_004363605.1. Taxonomy (NCBI): domain Eukaryota; kingdom Metazoa; phylum Chordata; class Mammalia; order Primates; family Indriidae; genus Indri; species Indri indri. The sequence goes on along the minus strand of RJWJ010022094.1, from coordinate 6,263 downwards.
CTGTGGCTGTAGTCATCTGAAGTCTTGACTGGGGCTGAAGAATCCACTTCCAATGTAGCTGACTCACATGTCTGGCAAATTAGTGCTGGTCGTTGGTTGTGGCCTTAGTTCTTTGCCACATGGACCTTCTCTTAGGGCTACTTGAGTGTTTTTAAATTTTTTTTTTTTGAGACAGAGTCTCACTCTGTTGCCTGGGCTAGAGTGCCGTGGCGTCAGCCTAGCTCACAGCAACCTCAAACTCCTGGGCTCAAGCGATCCTCCTGCCTCAGCCTCCCAAGTAGCTGGGATTATAGGCATGCGCCACCATGCCCAGCTAATTTTTTCTATTCTTAGTAGAGATAGGGTCTTGCTCTTGCTCAGGCTGCTCTTGAACTCAAGAGATCCTCCTGCCTTGGCCTCCCAGAATGCTAGGATTACAGGCATGAGTCACCATGCCTGGCCTACTTGAGTGTTTTTTTTCTTTTTTTTTTTTATTTCAAAATATTATACAAAGGGGGTACAAATATTTTTGTTACATGGATAACTTTTAATGCTTAAATCAGGGCTTTTTGTATGCCCATCAACTGAATACTGTCCATTGTGCCTGACAGGTAAGTTTTTACCCCTCCCTCTCCCCTCACCCCTCTTCTTGATTTCCAGTGACCTTTACATCTCTTTGTGCCCATGTGCGCCCATCGATTAGCTCACAATTATTAGAGAGTACATGTGGTGTTTGTTTTTCCATTCTTGAAATACTTCACTTAGAATAATGGTCTCCAGTTCCATCCAAGTTGCTGGAAAAGACAGTATTTCATTCCTTTTTATGGCTGAGTAGTACTCCATGATTTATATATACCACATTTTCTTAATCCACTCATGAATTGATGGGCATTTAGGTTGATTCCACATCTTTGCAATTGTGAATTGTGCTGCAATAAACATCTGAGTGCTAGTGTCTTTTTAATAAAATGACTTCCTTTGGATAGATACCCTGTCATGGGATTGCTGAGTCAAATGATACATCTACATTTATTTCTTTGAGGAACCTCCACACTACTTTCCAAAAGGTTGGACTAATTTGCAGTCCCACCAACAGTGTAAAATCGTTCCTTTCTCTCTGCATCTATGCCAGCATCTATTGTTTTTCTACTTTTTAATAATGGCCATTCTGACAGGGGGAAGGTGGTATCTCATTGTGGTTTTAATTTGCATTTCTCTGATGATTAGTGATGTTGAACATTTCTTCATAGTTTGTTGGCCATTTGTCCATCTTCTTTGGAAAAATTTTTGTTCATGTCTTTCGCCCACTTTATAATGGGGTTGTTTTTTTCTTGCTGGTTTGTTTGAGTTCTTTGTACATTCTGGATATTCACCCTTTATCAGGTGTATAGTTTGCAAATATTATCTCACATTCTGTCGGTTGTCTATTTACTCTATTGATTATTTTCTTTGCTGTGAAGAAGCTTAATCAAGTGTCATTTATTTGTTTTTGTTTTTGCTGTATTTGCCTTTGGAATGTTAGTCCCTGAAGCCTCAGGGATGGAGTCTCAGGGTCAGAGCTCCAGGCCCAGCAGCAGCAGTGGAACCTCAGGGTCAGACAGGAGCACTGAAGCCTCAGGGGCGGAGCTGAGGGCTCAGCCGCAGTGGTGGAGCCCTGGGGCCAGGGGCAGCACTAGACCTAAAGCCTAGACCTTTCTCTGTGAAACTGACCATTTACAAGGGCCTCAGGGAACTTCTCTCAGCCTTCAGGGGTTCTCTCTCCAGAAAACAGGACGATGAGAGAGGAGAGTCCTGAGGCTTTGAGGTATGTCCCCAAAGGGCAAGAGAGCCTGCTAGTTAGAGCAAGCAGAGTATTTCGTTATGCATTTAAAACTGCTTTAAAAAATTCTCTGTCCTACTGTTCTGTATTATGCCTGCTAGGCAGCCATGCGGTGAAGTGGACAGGAACCTGGGGCCATCTTGATAGGGATAGGGCCCTCAGATTAGCTATGCTTGACACACAGAAGTTGGGTGCTGGGTAATTTGACGTTATGTCACCTAAAGAAAACAGGCCATGGCAAAATATTAAGACAGTTTTTATCATTTTTACATAGTTTAAGAAAATAATTAAATATATAAAGAAGTGAATGAGGAAAAATTATCAATAGAAGGCTTGTATTTTGGCCTTAATAAAAATTCCTTTGAAGACAAAGGAATGGGACAGAGGTTCAGAGAGCTACAATTCAGGCCTATGACCTTTGGCCTGGAATTCCTTGGAGGTTGTGGCATCTGGAAAAATCCATATGAAGGCATCCTCATATTGTTTTTGTTAACCTGCACCTTTGCCTGGGGAGACTGTTCCTGGCCCAGGTTTATTCCCTGTAATGGGACATAGGACATAAAAGATGCCCTATCTACCATTTTATACCGCCTACCCCCACTCCCAGACCCAACATTTGGTTCAGGAGTGGCCACATGACCCAACCAAGGTCAATCTCTTCTTGGGATTCTTATAGATCCTGGGAAAGTAGTTCTTCCATTGAGGCACACTGTCAGCTGCTAATCTAACTCTCAATCCATTCTACTGGGGCTGAGAAATATATACAGCAGGTCCTCGAATAACATCATTTCATTCAATGTTGTGTCATTATAACATTGATAAGAAAAAAAAATCCATTTCCAGCTGGGCCCACTGTCTATGTGGAGTTTGCACGATCTCCCCAGGTCTGTGTGGGCTTTCTCTGGGTACTCTGGTTTCCTCCCGCATCTCAAAGCTGTGCACGTTAGGTGAATCGGCATGCCTATGTGGTCTCAGCGTGAGTGAGTGTGGGTATGGGTTTGAGTGTGCCCTGTGATGGGATGATGTCCTTGCCAGGGCTGGTGCCCACCTTGTGCCCTGAGTTGCCGGGTTAGGCTCCAGCCACCTGTGACCCTCCACTGGAATAAATGGGTAAATCATTCTCTTGTTTTTATTAATCTTTCTTAAATGTATGTATAGCTCACATTTCAATGGTTAATATTAGAAGTGTTTTGGCCTTTATGTAGAAGTTTGGTGATGTTTCTGTGACCAGATATATGCCATAGGAAATTAACTCTTGATTATATCAATTAGCCTATGGTAAAACTGGTTTCGTTACACATAGTTTCAATTAAAGTCGCAGTTTCCAAGAGCCTAAGGATGAAGTTAAGTGAGGATTTACTGCACTTTTTTTTGTTTCTTTATCCACTCGTTTTTTTCTACAATAAGTCAGAAATGAACTACCATATTTACTACTAAAACATGCAACCTCTTCTGTATTCCTAAGCCAGAAATCAACAAATGAATAGTAGGACCTACCACAGATTACCTGCTAGATATTAAGATACATGTTGGGGTTGTCAGGGACAGTGAGGGAGGAGGCTGCCTCCATGTTTCCTTCTAAAACCTACACACATCCCATAGTATCCACTTATTCCACATGTCCCTGCTATTCCCACGGTTCAAGTCAGCACCATCTCTCACCTTGGCTACTACAAACAGCCTCTTAACTAGTCTCTTTGCTTCTCCTCTTGCTCCCCTACAACTTACTCTCTACAGCTCAGCAGAGCCATCTTTTTATAACGTAAAGCAGATGCATGCTTTCATTCTCTTGCTTAAAACCCCCCAACAGCTTTCCACCTCACTTGTGATGAAGTCCAAATTTCTTACAATTGCTCCCAAGGTCCCATGTAATCTGGTGCTCGTTGCCTCTCTAGTTCTTTCTTGCTCATTCACTGGAGCCACACTGGTCTTCTGTCTGTTCTTTTTTTTTTTTTGAGACAGAGTCTCACTCTCTTGCCTGGGGCGAGTGCCGTGGCATCAGCCTAGCTCACAGCAACCTCAAACTCCCGGGCTCGAGCAATCCTACTGCCTCAGCCTCCCAAGTAGCTGGGACTACAGGCATGCGCCACCATGCCCGGCTAATTTTTTCTATAAATATATTTTTAGCTGTCCAATTAATTTCTTTCTATTTTTGGTAGAGACGGGGTCTCGCTCTTGCTCAGGCTGGTCTCGAACTCCTGAGCTCAGGACTATCCGCCCGCCTCGGCCTCCCAGAGTGCTAGGATTACAGGCGTGAGCCACCACGCCCGGCCCTGTCTGTTCTTTGAATGTGTCAAACTTATTCCTTCCTGAGGGCCTTTTCTGTTTATCCTAACCAGTCTGCTTTGCCCACAGCTAGCTCCTTCCTGCGAATCAGGTCTTCTTTGAACATTATTTCCTCATAAGAAGAGACAGTTCTCCCCCCAATACATGGTCACTCTCTACCACACTGTCTTATTTTACTGCCTTCATAGCAATCATCACTACCTAAAATTAACTTGTTCATTTATGTGTGTGATTGTTGTCTGCCTCTCCTCCTGGAATGCAAATTCTATGGGAGGAAAGGATTTCATCTTATTCGCTGCTATAATCCCAGTGCCTGGTGTTTTGCACATCATGAGTACTCAGTAATAACATGCTGAACAGATAAATGACAATCATTATAGTTTCTAGAAGTCCAGTCTATGGTCTATGCTAGGGGACGGTGAAGGGGAGGCTTTGGGCTCTTAATCTCATGACATCTCAGGGCTATAAGAGACCAACTCATTCAACTTCCTAACTTCACAAATGAAGAATCTGGACTTTCCCAAGGTGAGAGTGCCAGGACCTCAACCTGAGTCTTCCACGTGTCCTGAAATACGCTGCTAACTCCCCCTTCTACAGACACTTCTTGGCTCTCTGTGCCTCACTGCTGAGGAGCCGGCCTTCCCTAACATATAAGGAGCTGAACCAGTTTCCTATGAAGTATATTTCCTGGCTCCTATTGCTCCTGGGTATAGCCAGCTACCCATCCTGACCCATTTCCTTTTCCTTCCTTATTTTTCAACTCACCTGCTGTCAAATCTATAGAGCTTGTTGTCTCTTTTCCTACCTTATGGGAACCGAGCTCCCTGTCTCATCCTCTCTCTGTCCTTTGTGCCCTGTTCTGCACTCTAGATTGGCTTACCAACTCCACCTACCACTGTTACCAGTGATTCCTCCGCCTATTCCCCAAGCCTTTAGGTGGAAAAACAGGAATAAGAACACAGGACCCCAGAAACCTTCAGAATTTTCTGTTGAACCTTAGGCTTCAAGTTTTTTTCTGGCAAGTTCTGCTGTTTTGCTATTGCTCCTGCCTGGCAGCCAACTGCGTTACATGTTCCTAAAAAGGATGTTTTAGTTGAGTTCTTTCCTTCTGTGCAATTCAACGTGTATATCCTGCAATATATACCTCACCTATCTTGCAATGTGATCTAGTCTTTTTCACACAATTGGCCAAAGAAGTAAGACTCTCTCTCTTACTTTCTCTCTACCATAGAGAGACATGTCTTAGTTAGTGAAATATACTATCTAACTCAGCTTCCTAATTCCTGCAGGGCAGGGGCCACGTCCTACAGTACTCTGTATGTCCAAAGGGCCTCCCAATGCTCCCTGTATCTGTTTGACTGATGTAACCAAACGTATGGTGGCAAGAAAGACAAGAAAAAGAAAAATACAATGCTTAAGAGTAACAAAATAAAGTAGAGAAATAGCTTTTTTTTTTTCAGGGTTCAAGTTTGTCTGAAATTATGTGAAACCCTGAGTTAAACACTAATAGTATATGACAACTTCTAACTTTCAAAGTCTGTTCCAGAATTACATCACTGCTAAAAACCACAAACATATCTGGCTTTAGATTTATGAAAACTAAACAGAAGTTTACAGTGATTTAGATGGAAATAATTCCACTGAAGAAGCCAGATGGCATCATAAACCACAACAGAGAAGATCAAGTAGTCTATGAGTCATTCTTTGCTGTTACCACCCACTGCAACGTACAATACGTTTATTATTTAATAAATGCCACACTATTGAAGAATCTGGGAAATAAGAGAAAACTAAAATGGTAAAATTTCATTCAACAAAAATGGTTTCAGCTTTAACTTTTTAAAAAAATGCAATATATACATATATATACATATATATATACATATATATATATATGTTAAATGTATGTTTGATGGTTCAACCAATCAGTATGAAACCAAGGTGACCATAATTTACCACAAAAAATGTTTTTAGGTGGAGGAGAAAATGGCGGATTAGGGATGACCTCCTGGCTCTCTGCTCCCTGAGTGGAAGGTGCAGAACACGGACACCCACGCGCGAGTGAGGCGCTCTCCCGAAGGATCAGCTTCGTGAATCTACAGAGAAGCAGCGAGGGACAAGCAGTGCCCGGGAAAAACAAGGTGAAGTGGAGAAACGACCGCAAATACCGGAGAGCGCG
>RJWJ010022093.1:0-27772 GCA_004363605.1 Indri indri | reverse complement strand
AATTATAAATTTATAGCTTATTACACACTGTTCAACTAATACAGATACAGCATCATTTAAGGTTGGAAACTGTGGCTAAAGGAATTAATCTGCACTGCATGGAGCTCGGTTTATTTAATCAATGTTGCTTCCACTAGAAAAGTGGATTAGTTTTTCTTCAAGACAGAGTTAAAAGTTTTGCAGCTAATTTATTTTAATAAGCATTCTTACTGATGGCTCCAAGAAAGGGTGGGTGGGTGGGGGTTCTAAACTGTAATGAAGCACTGGGAAAGAAAGCATGACTTAATTATTTTTCTAGGGTGGATAATGAATAAATTAGCCACACTGCAGGCTTGCCATTTGTATAAAATTTATTACTTTTTCTTTAAGAAACATATCATGACAAAGTCGATTTTTCTCCTCACTGCAAGCTGATTGATGGGGCAGTGTCTGGACATGAAAGACTTCCTCTTCATCATTGTTTTGGCGATGTTGATACCGTAAAGTGAGTTTGAAGTTTTCTTGAGTTCATGCTCTCCCACATAATTACAAATGACAATTATGTTAACTATTTTTTACAAGCTGTCTAACCATGTAAACTACATAATGAATAACTTATATGTGACCAAATGTATTAGCCCCATATGATATTTGGGATAATGCTTAGTATATTTCTTAGGAGATTATGAGCTATGCTAGAAATCTAGTATGTCCCTTGGGTAAGTGGGCCTTGTAAGGAGTCACTTTCTTATGTGAAATGTGAGGAATCACATTTCTAGGCTAGAGAAACTGATTCGCAATTTTTTTACCTTTTTAACATGCTAATGTCTTATAAACTAAAAAATGAACATGTATTCCTCTTGGAATTTCTAAAACATTCTGTATTTTTAAAATTAAAAATAGTTACATATGTAATAAGATAGAGATATCTATGCATTAAATGTGGGTTTGTTTGTTCTTCGATAGCTTTAACCTTGTTGCCTATTTACACATAAAATATCAACTTCTATGTTAGGTGGGTGGAAAGTATAGAATAATATTAAAATCACAGAGGATGAGACAAGATGGCTAATTAGAGACATTGGTCACCAGATCATCTCAGAAAGAAAGTTTTAGATGAAAGAAAAAAATAGCTCAGATGTAATTCTGAGGGGAAAAGTGACAGAACCTACCAGAGATTCCATGGGAAGAAGTTGTGGAGTTGACCAAGAAGGAGCCAGATTTTGGTAGAAATTAGTCCCCGAGAGGCTAGGAGCCCAGGGTAAAGGCCAAGGGAAAGATGGTGGACTAGAAGCAGTCCACAAGAACTCCTCTCTCGGGGAAAAAAGGTATAAATTGCAGGCAGATGCCTACCTATGGATGGATCTTCTCAGAAGGAACATTGTGAAATCATAGAGAAGCAATGCAGGACAGTCAGTGTGAAAAAGAAGGTGATGGGGCAATATATTCAACAAGATCAATGTGGTCTGTGTGGAAGAATAGGAGGATAGAGCACTGGGGTGCCACATTATACCCATAGGCACTGTGGTCAAGTTGTGAGAGGGCTCTCTCCCCGACTACAAGCCTCTGTCTGGACAGACTGGGGACCTGCCTGGAGTCTGCGTGAAGTCATTACACCAGACAGCAGGTGTGGTGGGGATCTGGTGGCAGCCAGTCCCAGCTTTTTGCAGCTGATGTCATCCCGCGCTGTCAGGTGCATGGCACCAAGTCGGCACAGGACCAGCTTTGCAGCAGTGACCTTCACATTGCCTTCACTGGGCTGGGAAGGGAGTGACAAAGGGGAGGCTCTTCTGAACTGTACCCTGTGGCTGGAATCCAAGTTCCTATTCCCTCCAGTGCAGTGGGATCTGAGCAGGCGAGTTGACAGGTGTGCTGCAGGTTCTGACCTAGGACACTTTGAGCGACTGCTTTAGCAGGTCTTAGAGGGGAGGACTCCACGGTCCCTGGTCCACTGGAACTGACCCCCACCCGAGTGACTTGGCATATGTGGTCCGTACGCCTGTGGAACAGTGCCCCCAGCTTGGTCCTCACTCCACCTCCCAGATCTGAACAGCCTGCCACCTGCATGGCCTTGACTCCCTGCTCCATGTCTGATCAGTCCACTGCCTACTTGGCCATGATTCCAGCTCGGAGGCCCTGCTTAGAATCCCTGCTCTGGCTCCTCCCCAGTCTCCTTCTAAGGCTCTCACACCCGAGGCCAAGGCTCCACTCCTGTGGCTCTAGAGCTCCCACAAGGTTTAGTGCTGCATCTGGCCCACAAGACCCCATCCCTGAGGCTCCACCAATTCTGCTGGGACAGCGGAACTGCTCCAAGGTCCAATATCCTGACAGAGACCCCCAGTCTTGAGCTGCCATTATACTGGGACCTGGTTTGAACAAAAGCCCACAGCCTGGGAAGCTATAACCACTGCCTAGATAGCCCTACTCAGCCCTACTCAGCCCTATTCAGTCTCCCACCTCTGCGGGGAGACCTCAGGCAGAGCATTCCCCATAAAGCCAGCCTCTGTGGAGAGGATCTCACTCAGCTCCCAACTCGAACTTTCTACAACTATCTGTTGAACCATCCAACATCCAGCACAAAGATAATCCAGCACAGGCTTTAGTAGTCACAATCATAGGTGGACAGGACAAATCAGAACAGCTGCATTACAGGCTTGTAGTACATATGCCCCTCCCCTGCCTGAGTTGAGAAAAGAGGTTTCAGATGAGAAAGAAATCACCAAAAGAACTATGGCAACATGAAAAAACAAACAAAGAAACAAAAAAACAAAAACCAACAGTTCAACACCCCCAAGGGATCACAACAGAGCTAGAGTAGTGAAATCCAACCACAAGGAAACTGCTGAAATGACGTAAATGGAATTCAGGATGTGGAAGATCTCTATAAGGAGAACTAAAAAACACTGAGGAAAGAAGTCACAGATGACACAAACAAATGAAAAAAACATATCATGCTCACAGATTGGTAGAATCAACATTGTTAAAATATCCATACTACCCAAAGTGATTTGCAGATTCAATGTAATCCCAATGAAAATACTAATGGCATGTTTCACAGATATAAAAAATAATAATAATAATTCTGAGTTTTGTTTGGAACCAGAAAAGAGCCTGAATAGCCATAGCACTCTTAAGCAAAAAGAACATAGCTGGAGAACTCTCATTAGCAGACTTCAAACTATACTGCAAGACTATAATAACAAAAAGAGCAAGATATTGGGTCAAAAATAGCGACATAGACTAATGGAACAGAATAGAGAACTCAGATATAAAACAATCTACCTAAAGCCAACCGGTCTTTGGCAAAGCAGACAACACTATACGCTGGGCAGAAGAAGCCCTATTCAATAAATGGTGCTGAGAGAATTGGAGAGCCACATGCGAAAGAATGAAACAGGACACCTATCTCTAACCACTCACAAGAATTAATTCAAGATGAGTAAGAGTCTTAAATGGAAGAGATGAAACCATAAAAATTCTAGAGGGAAATGTAGATAAAAGTCTTCTAGATATTGGTGTAGGCAAAGAATTTATGACTAAGACCCAAATGGCAATTGCAGCAACAAGAAAAATAATGAAAGGAGACTTGATTAAATTAAAAACCTTTTGCACACCTAAGGAAATAATTAGCAGAGCATAGAGACAAACTTCAGAATGGGAGAAAATATTCTCAAAGTACACTTTTGATAACAGGCTAATGTTCAGACTGTACAAAGAACTCAAACAAATGAGCAAGAAAAAAGTAAACAACCCCATTAATATTGGAGGAAAAAAACGTAAACAGAAGTTTTTTAAAAGAAGATAGACAAATGGCCAAAAAACACCAAAAAATACTTAATATCATTAATCATCAGGGAAATGCAAATAAATACTACAACAGGATATCACCTTTACTCCTGTTGGAATGGCATTTATTAACAAGTTCAAAAACAATAGATGCTAGCACAGATGCAAAGAGAAAGGAACACTCATGCACTGTTAGTGAGACTGCAAATTAGTACAACCCCTATGGAAAACAGTATGGAGATTCCTCAAAGAACTAAAAGTTGACCTACCATTCAATCCAGCAATCCCACTACTGGTTATGTACCCAGAGGAAAAGAAATCATTTTATCAAAAAGACATGTGCACTTGAATGTTTATTGCAGCACAATTCACAATTGCAAATATGTGGAATCAACCCAATGCCCATTAATTCATAAGCAGATTAATAAAATATAGTTTATGTATACCATGGAGTACAATTTAACCATAAAAAGGATGAATTAATGCCTTTTGCAGCAATTCAGAAAGAATTGGAGGCCATTATTTTAAACAAAGTACCTCAAGAATGGAAAAACAAATGCCACGTGTATTCTCTAATAAATTAGAAGCATTGTGTGCTACCAATGGGCACACAAGTGTATAGAGGAAAGTAAAATTCATTGTAAAACAAGTAGTGGGGAGGAGGGATGGGCAAGGGCCAAAAACCCATCTAACAAGTAAAATGAACACTATTCAGGTGATGGGCACATTTATAGCCCTGACTCTAGCTATGTAACAAAAACATTTGTATCCCCTTAATATTAAAAACAAAAAATGAAATAGCAAACAGATAAAGAAAATAATCAGTAATCCAAACTCAACCTTGCAAAATACAGTACCAATCAATTGTTTTTAGCATTAAAATTGTCTTGGTTATTATTGGGAAAGTCTAGGGAAGAAGACCCACAGAAGCGCTGTCCTTCTTGTTTGTTTATTTTTAAAAATTCTCCTCAGTATTCATAGTTAGTGTACTACTTTTAATTAATTGGAGAGGATACTTCTTATCATTTTAGGAAATAATCTTCCTCAACTCACATTTTCCTACAGAGACAAATTAATTGTGATTGTGCACCAAGAACAAACTCATCCCTCTGTTAAAACTATTTTACATAATATAGTTATTAAATTCAATAAACATGAATCTTTTAATCTTCAAAGATATATAAACTTTTTGAGTAGATTTCATATATTATAACAAAAGATTATTTGTAAAATTTAAATTCCAATGTCAATATGTTACAAAGAAATGCATATTTTATGTATGTATTACATAATTAGTTATGTCATTACAGATCTTCGATCTTAGCTATGACATATATACTATTTGGTGGATGGTTTTGAATGTTAGGAGCAAATTATTAATATATAGATACAAACCATTTTATATATATATGTACACATACACACACACATACACATAAACACACACACACACACACAAACCAACTACATACAGTCATGGACTAAGTACATTTTAAATACATATTATCTGTGTTCTTCATTTATTCCAGTTCCTGTTTTCTTTCATATTAACAGCAAAAACTAATATACTTGCTTTAATTGCTACTATTAATAGATCTAAATTCTCCTGATAGTTTTGCCTTATTTGTAATGATTTTTAAGTTACACCAATATTTAATATTTCTTTCAACAATAGTTGTCTCTAATGATGTGGGAAGTCTATATTAAAAAGGGACAGTGATAATAAAGACATGGACTACTCTTAGGTCTGTGTCTACTGTTGAGAACTAGGCTAAGATTGATAATGTCAGCAATACCTTAAACTCAAAGATGCTGAATTCAATCTTTATGAATATCTCCACATGAAAATGTGTACCCCATGATAAGAATTAATACATTTTCCCCCAGGGTTAAGGGAATCACTTGTAGTTCTCTAATATTGTCCTACAGCCCCACAGCTCAGTTCATCCCCAAGCACCTGAAGTGCCCTGAATGTTCAGGCAGGTTCAGTAATACTGTATTGGGTTACAGTTCTAGCAGTGGGTATTTCCGATTCTGGGTGTTCTCTCTCAGACATATTTTCTTCTTTAACAAAAGTGATTTCACTCTCAGGATCACACCTGGTTTCTCTGCTCTTAGGAATTTTGATCTATCTCTTATTTATTCTTCCAGGAAGCTGTTTCTCTACCCTGAGAAGAAAAAGTTAGAAGAAATAAATAAACCGATACCAAAATCTAAGGAGAAAGTCAATTTTAAAATGTTTAGAGATAGGTTTACAAAGTGAAGTGTGATCAAACGATCAACAATTTAAAGTAGACAAAAAAGTGAACTGATCAACAATTTAGACAAATTATCTATTTGATAATAAAGTGAATCTATTCATAGAGTAAGACTGAAAGGCATAATTGATGATACAATGGACAAAAGGAAAGAAATTCAAATCAGCTACATAATGTGTGCAGCACAGCACAAAACAAAAATGCAGGGCCCCTTTTTCACAAAATATTAAGAAATTCAAAACAGTGAAGTGAGAATACTAAACCAAGCACGGGCCCGAGTGCATTGCCTTGTGTGACTGCAGGCCCTGCGTGCTTATGAAGCTGGCCCTGATGAAAACCTATACGATTATGACATTTCTCTACTTTGATTAGTTAGACAAAATTGTATGTAAAAGAACATTAATGCAGTGTCTAAAATAATATGCACACCTTAATTTTAGCAGCTAATAACTAGGAAAAAAATTAATAAGTTTGATTTCCTCTTCCAAAACCTCTCATGGAAACTCACTTTATTCTATTTAATATTGGGCCTTTTCTCACAAGTTTTCTCTATGGACTAAATCTATTTTTGCCTTTTCTTTCATAGAATAGATACCTTTTCTTATCTACTTTCCTTCATGTGGAGAGACTCCTTTGGCTTCAGTGATGAGTGTAAAAAGCTTTAAATAACTTCGGCTACTTTGGGGAAAATGAGACTCCTTTTAGTGCTTAAATTAGAAAGCTGTGCTTTTTATATCTCAAGATCACCCACAAAATTTTGATTTTTTTAGCTTCAAACTTTAAAATTAAAAGTATAAATACATTTTCTTACTATTCTAGGAAAAGGAAAGAAAGAACCGTTTTATAATTGAAACTAAAGAAAAAATGTTTATCTTCTCAAATTTTAGCCTACTTCTTTGAAGGAAAGAAGTTACTTTCCTTGCTAATTCTTACTATCATTAATATTGATAGTAATAAATGAGATTTGTTTTTAAATAAAGAATGCAACTTTTATTTTAGATTCTTATGAACTGTAAGATTTGCTATGGAATTGCTTTTAAGAATCCATTTATTTTTAAAAATCAAATTAGCGAACTAAAGCGCTTTGCCCTCTGCCCAAATTTAAAGCTTTTCATGTACTAAAATGACATACATTTTGTTATGAAATTTATTTTGGAAGATGTCATACCATAATTTTAAAATGTTATATTCTGAAACTTTACTTATTAAGGACCTCAACTAAATTTTTAGGATTAACAGAAGAAAATTTATTTTCATTCGTTTTTTTTTTTAATTGTGGTTGTTTTTAAAGACAGTGTCTGTATAATATAAGATATCCCCAATTTAAAAGCAAATATTTTCTGAAACTAATAATGGGAAATAATTTTAGAGTTTAGCCATCATTTTTCTTAGAAAGACAAGTCTATAAAATGCCACTTTGGGCATAATTTTTATTATGTTATGATACCAAACTTACAGAAAAGTTATAAGAATAGTAAATATAACCCCTGTAAATTTTATACTGTTTTACAACTTTATAGCATTATATGTTGACTACAACTATGAAATTTAACATTGATAAAATACAATTATCTGATCCACAGTCCATATTCAACTTTTTCAATTGTTCCAGTGATGCTCTTGTATAGATATTTTTGTTTCCAAGATCAGGCATTGCATTTAATTTTCGAGTCTATTTTGTTCCCTTTTTTCTGAAACTATTTCCCAGCACTTCTTTATCTTTTTTGACCTTCATGTTTTAAAATAGGGCAAGCTCTTTATTCTATAGAATTCCCTCATTTTGGGTTTGTGCAACAGGTCCTTATGAATATATTCAGATGACATATTTTTGGCAGAAGTACTACAGAACTAGGGATGTCTTTGTTAGGCCACTGTATTAGGATGATATGATGTTGATTTTTACCAATGTTGGTAATGACAATTTTGATCACTTAGGTGGCAATGGCTAGGTTTGTATACTATAGAATTAAACTTTTTCTCTTCATAATTAATAAATAATTTGTGAGGAAATACTTGGAGGCTATTAAATAAATCTGTCACTAATCAATCATCCACTTACTAGTTTTAGCTTCTGTTGATGATTTCCAAGTTCCATCATTCATTCAACATTTACTATTAATATTTTACATTGTGTTATAAGAAAGAGGTTTCCTTTACCCTCTTTTTTGTATATTTATGCATATTTACACAGCTAATAATAAAAAAACAGAACATTGATATGATAATGCAATAATAATGAATGCATCCCTCATCAAGCATTTATTTGATTTCACCACCCTAATTTATCAAACAATATTAACAACAAAAGCTATTTTTTAAAATAAAATTTTTAGTGTATCATAATCAGAAGCCTATAGTCATGGACAACACTGAAGGAAGAAGAGAAGGAGAAAGTAAACAAGGAGGGATAAGATGGAGGGAAAGGGAGAGAAAGGGCAAGGATAGGAGGAAAGGAGAAGAAACAAAGAGATAAGGAAGAAGATAAGGGAGCAAGAAAAAAAGCTAAGAAATCAAGACAAAAAGCAATGAAAGAAGCCCACTATTTTTAATGTGGTTAATATTAAAGCTATTATTGAATTATATCATTACAATATCTTGTTCAATTAGTGGTATTTTAAATATTTTTGTTGGGGTAGCTATAAAAAGAAAATTATTCCTTCCTCTTTGGTACACTCACCGTTGAGAAAGCTGCCTCCATCTCACTCCACACTGTGAACCACAGTAAGTCCTGGAGACAACAAAGGGTGAATCATAGGTGAAGAGGTAGTTGGCATATATTAGTTCCATTTTTTTGGTCAACTTAAAACCTATTCCTATGGCAAATTTTGTCAAATTTTTGTACCAATTGACAACTACTTTTAAGAATATCAAAATTAAGAATATACTGGGTCTTGACATGACTTTGTGGAGAGAAATCAAACAATATTTTCATATAATCCACACCAGCTAAAGAGCATGAAGATATGCTGCTTGTTTATTTTCTTTTTTATTAAAATCATTTATAATCTTTCAAATCTAGAAGAACAGAAATTTAAATAAGATTAAAAGAAGGTAAGCCATGCACATGACTTAAAAAAAAATTCAGAGCATAATACAAAACAAGTTGAAAAATTCTCCTTTCCAACTTCTACCCTTTAACACCCTCCAAGCTACCTTCTTACAGATAATAACATTTACATATTCCTTGAGCATACTTCTACTAAAAAAGTTTCAGTTCCATACTGTCAATTACTGTATATTCAACTGTTTAGACAGCTTTGCATTGTCATTCTTATACTGTTCATTTATTTGTTTTTTAAATGTTTAAAATTTTTTATTATTATGAGTACAAATGGTTGTATATATTGATAGAGTACATGTGATGTTTTGATACAAGCATAAAATGTGAATTAATCAAATCAGGGTAATTAGGGTATCCATCACCTCAGTGATTTATCATTTCTTTGTGTTAGAAACATTCCATTTCTACTCTTTTAGTTATTTTAAAGTTTACCCTAACTTATTGTTGATTACAGTCACTTTGTTATGCTGCTATGAAATATTATTCATTCTATTTGTCTATGTTTTTGTACCCATTAATCATCCCCACTTTATCCCTCTCCTCCCTGCTACTCTTCCTAGCCTCTAGTAACCATCATTCTACTCTCTGTCTCCATGAGATCAGTTGTTTATAATATTTAACTCCCACATATGAGTAAGAACATGCGAGATTTGTCTTTCTGTGCTTGGCTTATTTCACTTAACATATGTTCTCCAGTTCCGTCTATGTTATTGCAAATGGCAGGATTTCATTCTCTTTTATGGCTCTATAATATTCCATTGAGTATATGTACCACAATTTCTTTATCCATTTATCCCTTGATAGGCTCTTAGGTTGATTCCAAATCTTAGCTATTGTGAATAGTGCTGCAATAAACTTGGGAGTGTAGATATCTTTTTGATACACTGAATTCCCTTTTTTTCCAATATATACCTAGCAGTGAGATTGCTGGTATTTATTTCTTTATTTCATTGAAAAAGTAATATTTATTCATTGAAAATAAAGTAGAAAATATAAATCAAGTTGAAAATGTAAAAAACCCACAGCATCACTACCCATATTAAGCACACACTATAGTAATTTCAGAATATATGTTTCTTCTAGTTCCATCTCTCCCACAAATATTCTTTCTTGTTCTCTAACATTCTTACTATAATTTCATCTTTATATCTATTGTATCTATTATATCTTTATATCTATATCTATTTATTTTTTTATTTTCAATATAGGTTAAATTGCATTTTTGCAGTGAAGATCATTAATTTTTCCCTTAAGAATGGAATAATTTTTAAAGTGTGTGATCATTTAATGACTTTATATTCTTTTCTATGGAAATATTTTAATATTTTTATTTATTACATGTTTTAATTTTCATTGATATAAATATAAGTAGTGATATAACCATATGAAAAGGCACAATTGTACAGAAGTATTGTATATATATCTTATTATTTCCTTATAATTAATTCTTAATACTTGCCAAAAAATTCATTTCACTTATTTTTCAAATTTCCTTTCAGAAAAGGGAATTGACAATGAATGGTAGGTTATAGTCTGGTACATATAATATTCCTAGTGCTTAAAAATTTGTTTTAGTTCACAAAAAAGGCAGTTGGATATGATTTAATCTAAGGTAATTATATGATTTCCTAACTTAATCAAATATAACACATATAATAGCTCACTTACTGCTTTGATGAGTAGGAAGGCTGAATATATTCCTATTTTTCTGTAGCCACTTTCTTTAATATCTTCATACATTAACTATTGTGAAACCATTTAATTATTCATTATTAATCAACAAGCACTAGATACTACTGTCACTTTTATTTTATTGTCAAATATTCTGCAACTATGTTATCGTTTTCCTATATCTTTAATTTTTATTATTTTTTTACATGCAATATCTTTTCTTCTTTGCTAGTCTAATCTACCAGTCAATGACTTCATATTTTTTTCTTTTGTATTGAGAAAACTTTCAGTTTCCCTGAGGTCTGATAAACATCAATCAATATTTCTTTCTATTTCTTTATGATTTTGGATCTAAAATAATTGACTTTATTTTTTCAAAGTTTTAGCTTTGTATATTACCATTATTTGGAATCTTTCTTTCATTAAAAACTACAATTCTTGTATGTATATATATATGGTTCCCTTATCTTTCTATTATATTTATCCATATATCATTGATTAAAGGGCCCACAGTATGATTATTGTCACAAATAGCATATCCTAATAGGCCAAAGGAAAATCTTTGCGTTTTTATCCTTATTTTTTATTAATTTAGTTATAATTTCCCTAATTTTCTATCTTTTAATTATAAATGATTTAAATCTATTAATTCATATTAAGTTAATTGGAAAATGCTGCCTTCCCATTGAGAAATCTTATTTTTAATTTATTTTTGCCTTCTTTAATAATAATAATAATTTTATTATAATTTATTGACCATTTATATGCACAAGGTATGTGTAAAGCAGTTTACAAATAGTATCCCTTCCTTTAGTAAATATTTATTTGGAGCTTATTGTGGACTGGACATTCACGTGATGTATTGATGACAGAACAGTTTAGCTTTCTACTGTCATGGAGTTGATGTTAGTTAGGGAGACTATGTTGCTGATGGTCGAATGGGGAGAAATTGACTGTAAACAATAATATAGGTGAGTTAACCCTAGAGAAGGACAAGCTTGGAAGAAAAAGATGGAGGGGGAGAAGGAGAGGGGGAGTGAAGAAGAAGACCAGCTGATAGAACCACCTCTGAGTAACATTCTGGGGAGGTGAATTCTTCTTTCAGTAGGATAATCATAGGCCCCTCTGAAGAGATGTGCATCATTGAGGATCCTAGGATTCCAGCAATAGCAATAAGCTCTGGAGAATTTTATCAAAAAAAAAAAAGAAAAGTATTTGGGTAGCTAACAGAATTAATGGGTATTCTGAAGAACCACTCTTGGGGAATGTTAAAATGAAAGACTAGAAAGCAGGAAACACTGCTCAAGTCACTCCACAGGACTGTCTGTGGTTAGAAGGCCACCGCCGGTAGCTTTCCCGCTGGATGCTTAATTCCATCCCTACTCCACCATAGGCATCGGTGCAAATAATTTCTAATTATTCCTGTGTCTTTGTATAACTTCATCATACTCAAAGTCTTAGAGGAAACTACCAGATTACTGCAACCCAAGTTTAGGGCTCATACCCTGACTTCCATTGAACAAATAGAAGGAATATGCGTTACTTTCTCCCTTCCCTCCATTGTATGTATTAGAGCCCACTCACCAATCAAGATTTATACAACATGAGATTTTGCACATTGAGAGTTTCGATTTTGGGCAGCCAAGAAAAAAAAAAAGTTAAATGTGCATTATTTGTTGACACTTGAGCTAAAACTTGATTGTTGAAAAAGACCGTCACCGAGAGATTCGTGGAGAAAACAAAAAATGCAGAGCCTTTCCGGCAGAAATAAGAGTGTAACATTTAACAAACAAAAAAGAAGGCCATAGTTTCCTGAACAATGTATGATGTATGCTGTTTTTTAGTTTTTTTAATCATATTATAGGGAATATTTTTATATGTAACATATAAAGAATATTTTTAAATAAGAATTCCATGAATGCTTGGGTTAGTTTAAAGAATTATATGAAAAGATTTTTCAATTTTGTATCAGCTGCAATAATCATTTGTTTACCTTTTGTCCAATAAATTGGTGATATCCATTAAAATATTTCTGATATTAAATTTTTTGTTTTAATATACTTCTGGATTTGATTCTCCATTGTTTTATTCATAGGTTAAAATTCTATGAAATTTTCAAGAGTTCAAAACAGTGATTGAACTCTGTTAATGCTCTATTACTTTTTAAAAATAATCTGAATGCTTCTAGATTTATGAAGTCTTTTGAAAATATTATTTTTTATTATTTAGAACAAATCATATAACATAGGTTTATATATGTGTGTCTGTGTTTATGTGTGTGTATGTATATTAAATTTGAAAGCATTATCTTATAAAACTATCTATGTGCCATTCCATATTTTTACTTTAGTTCATTGACTACTGACTGGGAATGATTGATATGTATGAGCTCCGGTGACACCTTCCTGTATCCCCCGAGGCAGAGCTTAAGGGAGCTTCAGGTGCCTGTGGGAGTCACAGAATAAGTTTGGGGATCTTGAAACTCTCTCTATCCTTAGTAGTACTGCTGTTGCTGTTATGTCAGGATTTGAGTTTTCGAAAATGGCCATACATCTTATTTGACCTGGATCTATTGAATGATTTAACTGAGGTCCTTGGAAGGATTACTGCCAGCTAGACGAACATGTTGGCAACAGATTCCAAAGTAATTAGACTTTTGATTCATTGCTTTCTTCTTTGACTGATGTACTAATTCTACAGTAATTTATGAAACTTCTCTCTACTGCCTGAGCATGAGCCATGGAATCTGACTGTCTCAAATTGATTGCTGCCTCTACTGCTTACTACTTCTGTGACCTTGGGAAAATTACTTATCTTCATGTGGGTCTCAGTTTCTTCCTCATGGAATGAGAATAATCATTTCATCAAACTCATGGAGTCTTATTTGTGAAACTAACATATAGTAAATTGCACTTCTTTTGGTGTATAGTTCTAGGGATTTTAACAATGGTATAACCAACGTGAAACCAGAATTCAAATCAGTCTCATAAACCCCCAAACACTCTCTCTGTTATCTCTTTGCATTCCTGCCTTCCCCACAATAAACCCATGATGACCACTGATCTGTTTTCTAACTCTATATTTTTGTAATTTTGAAGATGTTATATGGATGAAATGATGTCATACGTAAACCTTTGGGACTGTTTTTTTTCACTCAGTATATGACTATACTTTTGAGTTTCATACAACTTGCCATGTGCCTCTCTAGTACATTTTTTAATAGATGGGTAGTATTCCGTTGTATGAATGTACCACAAGTTTTTTTATCCATTAACTCATTAAAGGAAAATTCAGTTATTTTTTATCCATTACCTGATTTAAGGACATTTCAGTCGTTTCAAGTGATTTTGAATAGAATATTCTTGCAAGGAGCTTTTGTGTGAACACAAGCTTTCATTTCTCTAGAGTAAATATCTAAAAGTGGGTTTGATAACTCATTTGGTATGTGCATCTTTATGAGAATTTCCAAGCTGTTTTTCTGAGATGTTGCTATTTTGCATTTCCACCAGCAATGGATGAGAAAAACTCTCTGTAGTCTCCTTGGTACTTGGTACTGTCACTATCTCTTTTTGTATAAGCCATTCTAATAAGTATAGTGATGTCTTATCATTGTTTCAATTTTCATTGACCTAATGGCTAATAATTTTGAGCATCTTTTCATGCACTTATCATTATTTATATGTTCTCTTTGGTGAAGTATTAGCTCAAGTCTAATGCTAATTTCAGTTGGATTGTTCAATTTTTAGCATTAGATTTTTTAAATTAATTAACTTTATTTTTTTTAGAGCAGTTTATGGTTCACAGCATAATTGAGAGGCAAGCACCGAGAGTTCCCATGTACTCACTGTCTCCACACATGTGCAGTCTCCCCCACTATCAACATCCCCCACCATGGTGGTATAATTGTTACAATCTATGGTGCTACACTGACACATCATTAACACCCAAAGTCCATAGTTTACATTAGAGTTCATTCTTGGTGATGTACATTTCATGGATTTTGACAAATATATAACGATGTGTGTCCACCATTGCAGTATCTTACAGAAAAGTTTCACTGCCCTTAAAACCCTCTGTGCTCTGCCTGTTCATCCCTCCCCTCCTACTAACTCCTGACAACCACTAATCTTTTTACTGACTCCACAGCTTTGCCTTTTCCACTCCATTATAATAGAATGTCATGTAGTTGGAATTATATGGTATGTAGCCCTTTCGGATTTGCCTCTTTAACTTTCCATTTAATAACATGCATTTAAGTTTCTTCTGTGTCTTTTTATGGCTTAATAGCTCATTTCTATTTAGTACTGAATGCTATTCCATTGTCTGGATGTACCACAGTTTATTTATTCATTCACCTATTGAAGGACATCTTGGGGGCTTCCAAGTTTTGATAATTATGAATAAAGCTTCTATAAAGATCCATGTGCCGGTTTTTGTTTGAACATAAGGTTTCAATTCGTTTGGGTAAATACCGAGAAGCACAACTGCTGGATCTTATGGCAATAGAATATTTAGTTTTGTAAGAATCTGCCAAACTGTCTTCAGAAGTGGCTGTACCCTTTTGAATTCCCACAAGCGATGAGTGAGAGTTCTTTTTTCTTCACATCCTTGCCCACATTCTTTGTTGCCAGTGTTTTGGATTTTGGTCATTCTAATAAACGTATTGTGGTATTTCAGTGTTGTATTAATTTACAAATTCCTAATGCCATATGATATTGAATGCTGATTGATATGTTTACTTGCCATCTGTAAATCTTCTTTGCTGAGTTGTCTGTTCAGGTGTTTTCCCAGTTTTTAATAAGGTTGTTTGTTTTCTTATTGTCAAGTGTTAATAGTTCTTTGTATATTTTGGGTAACGGTACTTTATCTGATGTGTCTTTTGCAAATATTTTCTCCTAGTCTGTGACTTGTCTTCTCATTCTCTTGACACTGTCTTTCACAAAGCAAAAGTTTGTAATTTTAATGAAGGCAAACTTATCAATTATAAAGTATTTCTTTCATAAATCATACCTTTGGTTTTGTATCTAAAAGGTCATTGCCATACTCAGAATTACCTAGATTTTCTCCTATGCTCTCTTCTAGGAGTTTTATAGTTTTATATTTTACATTTAGGTCCATGATTCATTTTAAGTTAATTCTCGTTAAGGTGTAAGACCTTTGCCAAGATTCATTTATTCATGTATTTGCCTATGGATGTCTAGTTGCTACAGCCTCACCTTTTTTTGCACATAACTGAGTTTGTTTATTTATTTATTTATTATTTCAGAATATTATGGGGGTACAGACATTTTGGTTACATGTAATGCCTTTGCCTCGCCCAAGCCAGGGCTACAAGTGTGCCCTTCCCCCAGTGTGCTCCATCTCCACTTGTGTAGAGCTTACTCACCCCCACCCCCACACCTGACCAGCACCCAATAAATATTACTACCATGTGAGCACCTTAGTGTTGATCAGTTAGTACCAACAGCATCATTTTTAAAAAAGACTATTATCTTGCCGTTGCTCCTTTGTCAAAGATCAGTTGACTGCATTTGTGAGTCTATTTCTGGGCTATTTTGTTCCATTGATCTGTATGTCTTCTTTTTCACTAATACCACACTGTCTTGATTATCGTAGCTTTATAATACATCCTGAAGCTGGGTAATGTCAATCCTCTGACTTTGTTCTTCTCCTTCAATATCGAGTTTGCTATTTTGGCTCATTTACCTCTCCATATAAACATAGAATCAGTTTGCTGATTACTGTTGAGTTTTGAGAGTTCCTGGGATGCAGGTCAAGTTTTATTATGTAATTTGTAAATGTTTTCTCCTGGTCTATATTTTTTCTTTTCATTTTTTTCTCACAGCAAAATTTTTTAATTTTGATGAAGTTCAACTAATTACTGTTTTCTTTTTCAGATCATGCTTTTGGTTTCACATGTAGATATTTCTCCTGTGTTTTCTAATAACATTTAGAGTTTTACATTTTGCATTTAGAACTATAATTTATTTAGTTTTTAATAGGATTTTTATAAGGATTAGGTAGAGGTTCATTATTTTGCATATCAATTTCAGTTGTTCCCACATTATTTGTTGAAAAGATTATCCTTTCCCTATTTAATTGCCTTGATGTGTTTGTCAAAAAATAAATTGGCTATATTTGCATGGGTTTATTTCTGGGCTCTTTGTTTTGTTTCATTGATCTATATATCTGTCCTTTTATATATACCACACTATCTTGATAAACACAGCTTTGTAATACATCATAAAATCAAGTGGTGGGAATCCTCCCACTTTATTCTTTTTATTTATGTATTTTTTTAGTTCAGGTATGCTAGATCTTTTCCTCTTCCAAATAAATTTTAGAATAAGCCTGCCTACAGCTAGAAAAATCCTGTCAGAGTTTTTGTTTGTTTATTTGTTTGTTTTGGGGATTGTATTAAATTTACAGGTCATATGGGTTTAACTCATGTTTCTACTATGTAGAATCTTCCAATTCATGAACATGTATTTCTCTGTTTTATTTTAGTCTTTTAAAAAAAATTCTTTTATTAGTATTTTGGCACTTTTCAGAATATAGATTCTAGTACTTTTCAGTATATAGATTCTATATATGCTTTCCTAGATTTGTACCCAAGCATTTCACATTTAGAACTATTATAAATGATATTATTTGTTAATTGTAATTTTCATTTGTTCATTGCTAGCATATAGAAACACAATCTTTTCTGTATGTCAAATTTGTGTACTAAAACCTTGTTAATTCACTTGTTAGTTCTAGAAGTATTTTTTTCTTTTGTTTTTGATTACTTGGGATTTTCTATGTAGACAATCATGTCGTCTGTGCATAGGAACATTTTTTTTCTAAATTGCATGCCTTTTAATTCTTTTTCTTGACTTACTGATCTGGCTAAGACTGCTAGTATGTCGTTGAGTAAGACAAGTAAAAATAAATATTCTTGGATTGTTCTTGACTTTCTAGGGAAAGCACTCAGTCTTTTACTGTTGAGAATAATGTTGGTTGTAGGATTTTTTTCTAGATGGCCCTTATTAAATTAAGAAATTCTTCTTTATTCCTAGTTTGCTGAGTTTACCAGTTTTTTTGTTTGTTTGTTTGTTTTGTTTTTTTTTTTTTTTTTTTATCAAGAATTGATGTGAAATTGTGTTAAATGCTTTTTCTCCATCAACTGATATGGTCACGTGACTTTTCTTCTTTAGCATGTTAGTGTAATTCCTCTGTTAATATGATAGACTGCATCGATTGAGATTTTTATATTGAACCAGATTGACAGTCCTGGGTTAAACCCTACCTGGCCATGGTATGTTATTTCTTTTGTATACAGTTGACTCTTGAATAATGCAGGGGTTAGGGCCACTGGCTCCCATACAGTTGAAAATCCATGTATAACTTTTGACTCCCCAAAAACTAAACTATGGACCAGAAGCCTTACTGATAACATAGTCAGTTAACAACCATTTTGTGTGTTATGTGTATTATATACTATATTCTTACAATAAAGTAAGCTAGAGAAACCAAAATATTATTAAGAATATCATAAGGAAGGAAAAATATATTTACTATCTATTAAGGGGAAGTGGATCATCATAAAGGTCTTCATGATGAATAGGCTGAGGAGGAAGAGGAAGAGAATTGGTTGGTCTTGTTGTCTCAGGGATGACAGAGGTGGAAGAATCCAAGTATAAATGGAACTACACAGTTCACACTCATGTTGTCCAAGGGTCAACTGTAGTGTTGAATTCAATTTTCTAGTACTTTATTTAAAATTTTCATACCTATATTTTTATTGGTCTACAGTCATTTTTTCTCTCCACACTCTCTGTGTCAGGTTTTAATAAGTGAGGTAATAATGCTGGCCTCAAAAAACAATTTGAGAAGTATTGCCTTCTCTTCTATTTTCTGGAAGAGATTGAATATAATTGGTATTAAATTTTTATAAACACTGTTGATCCAGAATTCACTAGTGAACATTGGGCCAGCAGGTTTCTTTCTTGGGAAAGTTCTTAAGTAGGAACTCAAGTCCTTTAATAGTGAGAAAGCTACAGCACTCTCCTGACATATTCTCTGTCCAAATCAATGACCACTCACATCTAAGATTGTAGCTGCATTGAATCTAAGCCAGGGGATATCAGAAAAAAAAAATATTTAAAGTCACCACAAGTTCAGTTGTAACTTAAATTTTGGTATTTTGCTCTAATCAGCCTGCTTGTATTTATTTTGAGTCCTCAAAGGGCTGCTCCATGAATTCCATCCAGGTTTCATAGTTGCATTTAGTGGAATAGACAGTGTGGGATATGCTTGTTCCCTCTTACCTGCAATTGAAATTAAATTTTTAGTGCATTGAGGAATAATGAGCTAATACATGAAAACTGCTTACAATAGTGCCTGAATAATAGTTAGGACTCAGTCAATGGCAGTTAGTCTAGGGAATTATAATTAAAACCCTAGTATTGAGCTAAGGATGGGAATAGAACTCTCAGCCTTCATGGTGATTGCAGACTAAAATTAGAGATAGATATATCCAAATAATTAGTTATAAATTTTTGAAGTATTACAAAAACTGGAAACAGTGATGGGACATTCAGAATATTATTTTTAAGTAAATTTGTTTCATGAATATGCATACATTCATGTAGATTGTGAATTACTAGTGGTCACAATGTATGTTTTGTTTATTCAAGCATCTGTATACCAGGCATATTATCATTACATTTTGATATTACAAAGAGAGTTACAGAGCAAGTGTATTTTGTAAGACTTGCTACAGTTTTATTTAATAATTAAATGAATAGTTTTATTTTAATGCACACTCTCTGCCAGGCATCGTATCACTTTTTCATTCAGGTTATCTTAGTATTTTAACAGTGTCATCTGATTCTCATATTTTACCATTCTTTTGATCAAATAGCAAGACAAGTCCCTGGACTGCAGCCAGTCCACTGATATTAAACAATGTCTGTTGCCTCTCAGAGTGCTGAGCTGGACATGTGTGGAGGAAGAATACAGTGGGACCCCAAAGCAGCTGCTCTGTGGTGACCTGAGAAGAAAGGGCTCCATGCAAGTTGAACAGAATAAATGCTGCTAGAACACGTATGAGAGAAACTTCAGGTTAGAGCTTAACTACTGGACAGAGACAGCAGCAGGCAGCTAGCCTCTCAGATGTGAGCCAATGTACCCACAGTCTACTTTATACTGACAATTCAAAGAGAAACTACTTATATATGCAATGCACAAACTAACACAGACTTTTGGTAGTGAAAAATATTAAGACAGAGGCTGTATGCAGAGTTAATCTGCAGCAATGCTCATTTGGTAGGATAGATTTAAAAACTGACTTTCAATCTGTTGAAGTCAAAGTTCCTGAAAAAAGCCATGTTTCTTTTCACTGAAAACTTTTGGGCATGCTTTTACACTTTTTACCTAATTACGTTTTACATAAAATTAACTCTAACCATCAGAGTCAGTGAATTGCTTTCACAAATTACTATAATTTTTAGTGGAACCTAAGTCATGTTTGTTCTGCTCAATATCTTAGTTCCAGATTCTTATGCAGTGTCTGGCATGTAGTAGGTTCTTATTAAATACTTAATAAATAAATAGTATAATTAATTACAAATAATTATTGAGCACTTTGAAAGTATTAAACTGTCTTCCACAAGGATGAATTAATATGATTTGAACTCTGAAAATGTTTGCAGTCTTGTATGGAAAGGCATGCGTGTAAGAAAATAAATAAATACCCCTGAGTTCTTTTTTCATTGTTACTTAAAGACATGAACTAGCAGCAATAAGACTGCCAGGAAGACACTGGACAGTTGTCTGGTGGAGTAAATGAAAGAGATTGACAAGAATGGCATCACAGAAAAACTGCAGTTGAATTGAATCATGAACAAAGATTTTCCATGTGTACTGGAAATATGTATGTTCTTCTGTGTATTGACATATATCTACGCTATATATGATATATATATATTTGCTATGTATTATGTATATTGTACACACACATATGCACACAATACGTAAATGTAAAAGTGCTTGTATGTTATGTTGTGTGATTATGGGTATATATAACATATATAGTAAATGGGAGTCTATATATACTTTTGATATAAACATATGTAACATGTAATCTTAACACTAGTGACAGTCATTGTCAGCTATCCCCTGCCATGCAGACATGATAGTGTTGCAGATCAATTATGACACCTTCAATATGTGCTTCCAATATTATGATAAAAGAAAGGTCCTATGTATTATTTTGTTTTGACTCCTAATTAAACCATGGTAAAACTATGACTTTAAATTGCCACAGGCAAAGATCTGTTATGGTGAATTCCACAACTGGGAAAGTTCTTGTAAAATTAATCTTTCCATGATCCAGTGAATAATATTTTGGCATCCTCTTCAATGTAAATATCCTGGGTAAGAGAATATGTATATAAACTTTTAATCCTCTCACAGAGAAAACAGAATATCACAGTGTATTATTTGTAGTGATTATTTAGAGAAATAACCTTGGTATTAACAGGATGTATTTTGTTTTAGGCTAAAATTGTTGTTCAGTCTCTCATAATCTTTTTCACTATTCTAGTGTCAGAGTGACTCAACTATAATCTCAAAGTTCTTTTACTTGAATTCCATTCTTTTGCATAATGATGAAATTTATTCAGCTACTTTGTAACCAAAGCATTCTACATAGTATCAACTGAGGATTTTTTTTTTTTTATTCCAGCATCTGGGTATTACAGAAATGGAGTGACAAGTAGTGTGATTGAAAAGCAACATATCTTCCATCCACTTAGCTATTATTCACCCTGTCCATAGAACTCAGTCATTGCTGCAGCTAAATAAGGGCACCCATGAGTCCTAAATTTTGCCTTTTCTTGTATATTGATAACAGACGAAGTTAATTATTGAGATAAAAGAGAAACCGTCCAGTTTTTAGGAGCAGATAGTCCCAGAGGCTTTTCTCTTTTACCTCATTATGCCTGAATAAATTGCAATGTCTTCAAGTAAAACTGTGGGGAAGGCATTTTTTTGTCGGCCCGGTGGTGATCCACAGGTGTAGAGAATTGCAGACACATTGAGACAAGCTCTAGCATCACACCTGTGTTGACAGAAAGTGAACTAACTGAACAGCGAAGTGGAAAATGAAAGGTGTGTCCACTATGTGGAGTTGCTAAGTCCGTGGTTTGATTTCTATTTTTCCTTCCCTTCCTCGTGTTCCAATTGATGGTCTACATAAAGTCCTGGATGATTAAAGATTTAACCTCCTTATGTTTGAGTTTAAAGATGTATTTTAAAATAAACCTATAACTTCTGGGGAATAGATTATAAAACATTTATGTTAAAATTACCTCCTTTACATTAGAAAGTAATGTTGGCAGATGACTTAAAAGTTTCTCCATCTTTTCATTTAATCACTGATGGTGTCCCGGTGGTTTCTTTATCAAACCTTATAAATAATGCAATGAAACTTCAATGTGGTATATAGATACTTCAACATGTATTCCTTTCAAGCACTTGATATTTGAGTACATTATCACCACATTGACATTAACTTTATAATAAGCTATCAATTGCTAAGTACTAAAGAAGGAGCCTAGAGAGGATCCTAATTCTCAGTTTTCTCTGATATGTCTAGAAATTCACGTATCTGCAGGCCCAACATGACTTGTTTATTCAGAATAATTACCTTAGTTTACAAGCTCTGGTCTCTTTTCAGAGATTGTCTTTAATTCCATTTTTTGGCTCTTAACCCACCTTTCACTGGGCAAGATGTAAGCAAATTCGATACAACATGAAAGAATAGCTTGGTTCAAAGAGAATGTTTTTCCAT
Source organism: Indri indri (assembly GCA_004363605.1). Classification (NCBI taxonomy): domain Eukaryota; kingdom Metazoa; phylum Chordata; class Mammalia; order Primates; family Indriidae; genus Indri; species Indri indri. The sequence goes on along the minus strand of RJWJ010022093.1, from coordinate 5,181 downwards.
GCTTGTCTATACAAATCCCTTACATTTCTTTGGCACTCTCTCATTTATGCTTTGTCAGGATGAAATATATTTTTGCAGGATTTTGTAAAGAATGCCCCAGTCTGAGCACAAGTGTAGTCACTGAAATACTCATGTGAAGTCTCTGAGGCCTTGATATGTATTTAATGTTATGCCTAAAGTATTTTTATTTGGATTTTATTAAGTAAATCTAAGTGATTGAGAAGCATGTACAATAAAGCATCAATATTTATAATAAATTTCAAAATATGTGCTAATTGATAGAAAAGTTATTTCATGTAAAATTTTAGATAATACATGGATAAAATGCACTGAATTTTGGTATTAGGTTGCAAATCTGCCTTTTGAGAGAATTAGTAAGACCTTTGTTCATATGAGCTATGTCCGCCCTGGTCCTAGGCAGATTTATTTCTTGAAACTCCTTTGCTGTCTGTCTTTCTCATCCTAATCTGTGCTCCATCCTTTGCTCATCTCACTACCTTTTTATTAGAGGGACCTTTATGTGATAGCAGACAAGGTTCCATTTATTTGACACAAATGTTAGAACTTCATACTTAAGCCTGTGTCATTTTTTATTTATGATTTTTCTACTGCATCACAATGTCTTTGGTCATACCCCATATAAAACAAATATATATGAAATTTATATATACTCAATAATACAGATTGTGGTCAATACTTTGAAAAACAAGTAATTAACCTGAAAACAATGGTAGGTTACAATAATAAAAGTAACTTCTTTCTTATTGTAAAAGTCATATGGAGAAGGGAAATAATAAGATTCATATCTATCTTACATTCACAACCAGACATTAACTAGTAAATTCTTTCAAAGCTATACAATCGGTTCTGTTTCACAGAAATTGCCAACATCCAGTAATATTTTGGACGTCAATCTGCTGCTTCACATAAGTGTGTTTTAACCATAGACTGTTCTTCCATTATGAAGACTTTGCTTTTTCCTTCTTGTTTGAAATTATACAATTGATTTAGTATCAGTCTGCTTTTCTCTCTGACATAGAAGCAAAAGACAGATCTTTGCTTCTACGAGAAGAAGCATGTAACTCTCCTGCTGATAATTCCCCATGACAGAGACCTGTGTCACCTTTCTTATTTAAATACAGGAGCTGTTCTGAATACATATTGCAAATTATGGTATTTGTGATGAATTATCTAAATTTGAGATGACATGGGGCAAGTTAAAAAAGGTTCCTTTTTTATTGTTTTTTCCACACTATTAATCCAGCCATGTATATGTACCTATATACACACACATATCAGCTTATATACATATAAATATATGTAATCTTACATACATTTAAACTTACCTCTGTATTTTAGTCTTTTTATTTTATTCTAGAATCTATATTATATTTAATAAAATTCTAAAGAAATCAGCTTGACTTTGGTCACTCGGCCTTAAAAATTATATACGATTTTTTTTATATTTCTGTTCACATTCATTTAAGAATACTCACCCAAATCCCCGGATATACCTTGTAAGCTCTCTTTTTTGATGACCTCTCTCACCCCATCTCTCTTGAAGATTATTAATTGCTGTTTTGTAATAATGTCTGATTTCTACCAAGACTCTGATTCTCAAGTTTAAATATGCTGAAAAATCACGTAAATCTTGTTTAAATCAGATTCCCGGGCTATATCCTTAGAAATTCAGCTTCAGTACATGTTGGTTGGAGCTCAGGAATCTGATAACGATGCATTAAGATTAGACTATAGGCTCCCTAAGGGAAGGAGTAGGTCTTATCAATCTGTATGTTCCTAGTACTTGGCATACACAGTGCCTGGCATACAACAGACACAAGAATTCCTTGTTGAACTTACTTAAAAGGATTACCCATTAAAAATACCTCTGGATTATTTGTTAATCTTCCCTGTTAGAAAACATTATTATCCTAGTTAGAATGTGTCAAACTTTTGAGACTTGGAATTAGTAAAAAATGTGGAAGCAGAGAATATCCTCTTCCCAATCTTTCATGTATATATTTATTAATTCATCTAACATCTATTGTACACTCTTCTAAATCCTAGGATCTGAGCTAGACGCTATGATATCAAATTGTGTAAGGTTAAAGCTTCACCTTCAAGGAATTTATAGATTAGCATAGAGGTACATTGATTGCTCTAAAATAACTTAGTGGTTTATAATAGAGACATGAACAAAGCATTTTAGAGCCATTGAGAAATGAAGGCTGAATGTGGTTAGAGGGTCCTTCAAAATTAAAGCCTCAAGAATCAGCAAAATATCATATTTTTGATAATAATACAATCATTCTCCATGCCAATTCTCCAAAGGGTGTGATGGCATTAGGAATTTTTACATACCGACACAGTTGGTCATCAAAAATGAAAGCAATACGAATGGACACTCTATGCCACTGTCTCTTCTTCATCTACTTCTAGCATACTTCTTATCAGATTGCAAATACACACGTACAAATTCTGCCTTTGATTTTATCTTCCTCTAAATTTTCTGTCGGAATTCATGCTTTCAGCTTTTACTCAACATGTACCAGATCATCTGTCGTCTACACCAGCCTTCATTTGATTAAGTTCTCAGCAGCATCTCCTCCCTGCCCTACCCATGGAAACTTCCCTTCAAAATCAAGCTAATGTCTATTTTTATTAAAATGCAAATTACTTTCATATAATTGCTATTTCTCCCTCACGGATTCCTTCTCTCTCCAGTGCTTAGTTTTCTTTATATCCATCTCAACAACATTCATGTTTACAAAGGCCTTTATGGCTGGCATTTACAACCCTAATTCCTACTTTGATGAGTTTTTGTTTTGCCTGTTTTTGTGGAAGGCAGCCATCTGCTTCCCATGGTAGAAGCAGAGAGAGCAAGTCTTCTTGTTCTCATCCTATGACAGCTAAGGCACAGGCTGTGACCTCAGCCCAGTCACCTGAACTCTTCCATTTAAAACTTTAAACCTAGAGTGACTGATACAAAGGTAAAGGGAATGTAAGGTACCTGCCAACAGGACAGCCTGCTGGCCAGATTACCTACCACGCAGAACTTTTAGTGAATTGTCTTTTGTTCCTGCTTATTTCAGTTTTGTGAGATCAGATCCCAAAGTTACTTTTAGATTAGAACAGCTAAACTTAGATTCTGTTACTTGCAACCAAAAACCCTTAAGTTGATTTCTAGTTTGTGAGAATAGGAACCAAATCTTCTCAAATTTTTTCCCACAATGTTGGGTATTTTTTGGTAAAATACATAATCTTATGACAATTTAGCAATACTTTTATTGTAAAACAAATATGGACATTGTTTTATTATACTATGCTAAAGTTTTTCTTAAAAAAATACATATTATGTAAATCATGCTACCAATACATAAAAATATAAGTAGATATTTATTGATAAGTCTAAAACTACATATAGGATTTACCTATGCCAAATAATATACATTTAAATAACTTTTTATTGTCAGTTTTAATAATATATTATTTTAATTGCCATATAGCAACTTGGACTATTTATTGCAATCAGTATTATATTTCCCATTGCTTCAGTTGTGATTCAGTGTATACCAATCTTTCCATTTAAATGATAATATTATGTCTGGGCTATTTTTGGAGACTAATTTTCCCAGAAAAAAAAAACATTACATTTGACAGGGTTGGTTTAGGGTCTGATGAAATAATTATCTATAATCTTAGAAATTCCATAAGTTATTAAATACTAAAGAGTCCATTTGGGAATATAGTTTATTTCCTTAAAGTAGGTTATTGCAGCAATTTTCTTATCACTAGGGCTCATATTGTTGTACCCTGAGAACCATGCAAAGATTTTTGTGAAATATAATTCAGTAGGGTTATCAGAGGTAAGACCACATCCAAGTCCCAAGCAGTCTATATACATTTGCCACTTATAAATTCTTTTATCTTCTTATCTGAGATAATCACACTAAAGATAAAGAAGAAAATTATATATTCTGTCTCCTAATCATATTTTTCATTGGATTACCACTTTTATCACTTTTCACTTAGTTTCACATTTTTTTCTGTTGATACTTTACCTTCTGCTTCCACCCATCAGCCATGGGGCATTTTTATTTTTATGGAGTATTTTAGGCTGTTTGTAGGGAATAGAGTGCACAAGGGAGACTAAAAATATTTTACAGATTGAAAAGAGGAAATTATAATTGTTATTCTCCTATCTAAAAATCTAACACAATATCAACTTTGAAAGCATAGTATTTATAGTTTTCCTGGCAGAAAACCTGGGACATCTTAAGTATTCATGAGAGGTTAATTCTTATCTACCAGTTTATATCAAGAAAAAAAAACCAATAAAGCAATAAAATGTGTTTGTGATTTGAAACTATTAACTAGCAATGGGAGTAAAATTAAAATATCTGAGTACAAATCAAATAGTCACATATGTATTTTAAGAAGTGGTTCTTATTTGTTGTAGCAAAGTTTATGTACTTCTCTCAATTATTATTCTTTGTTACTTCAAGAGTTTATGATATTTGGAGAACAGAGATATAACATTTTCTTTATGATTAGAATAGAATCGAGTTTGTCTGTTTACCTCTGATAATTTAAAGAATAGGATTAAATACACATTTTCTTCTCCTTTTTACAATGTGTTCTGTTAAAATTGACACAATTATCTTGGCCTGTAATAATTATTAATAAATTCTATACTTATTTGATCAAAGTAATATGAAAATAAAACATTTAAACTAGGAAATATTTGAAGGATCATTTTCAAAATGGAGTATATTAAGGAAAAATCAATTGTCTTTCTAATATTTCCTGGTAAGAACATAGAAATCTGAGATAAGTTTCTGAAGAACTACAGATTATGTAATGATCTACAGAATTATACACAGGTTCTCAGAATAACATGTTCATTTACTCACAAATGCTTGTTGATGACATATTAGTAGGTTTTAATTTAGCATATCAGTTTCAAACTCTAGCATTTCAAAAGGATGTAATGGGAAATAATCTCTTACTCATTTCATTATTTTTTTCGGTTTACATATTGTGAGCATCATTTTTAAACAAAGCATTTTGCTAGGTCCTAAGGATAAAAGCATAAACAGGACACTATTCCTGTTCTCGAGACTTTTTAAATGTACTTGGGACAAGGAAATAAATTAGCTAAGGCAAGTCACATGGAGCATG